>PVKM010012710.1:0-31371 GCA_004027735.1 Carollia perspicillata | reverse complement strand
AGTCACCAATGTGGAACTAGTGACAGAGGCAACTCGTTTCTAAATTTGTGAGAAATGTCTGGCCGTCTAAATCAGGTGACCGACCCGGACCGTGGAACCAAATGACATGACTGTGGACCACGATGACAAAATCTCAGTCCGGCCCTTTGTGAACATGTGTGTACGCCAGTGCTTCCCGCCCTTTCTCGGATTCTTCCGTTGGGATTTGAGATTGTTTTTGTTTCCATGAGCCATCAATTGTATTAATTAAGAGAAATAAATTAACCTGTATTACAGTGTCCCTAGATATTATCGAGTGTTGTTCTATGAAGTAAATTATTGCTACTGTAGAGTGGGCATATGGTGTATCCATAGAAGTAATTTTTAAAAAATCAAGTCCCATTAAGCCAGTGGCTTCAGAGCACAGGGATGAGAAAGCCCAGCAGACTGTCCTGGGTACACACGCGAAAGGTTGGTACTTGGTGAATCGACTCACAACATTGTGAGCATATTCCATGAAGGTATAAAATCACAGGAAAAAATGAGTTGATTAATGGAAATTAGGCTAGATCCTAATTATTACCTGTGAACAGTATCATCATTTGAAGTTTTTATTGCATTTCAACACATGGCTTACCTTAATGAGAAAATACATAGCAAAGGGTAAATGTAGCAATTTTCCTCTTACTCTTCCCTCTGCTAAGCTGTTATTGCTTGATGTTATTTTTCAGCAGCCTTTCATTTTTGTCCCAAATGTTTTTGCCTCTGGCTGGTTCTGTTTCTTTAAAATGTATGTGTATCACTTCTCAAAGTGATACACTTTGACAGGTAATCGATATTTTTTCATACCAGATTTGCTGGTGCCATGGCTGCAATCCTCATCTTAGACTTAGTTAATGGTTGAATACCAGCCCTAGATTTTTATCTCAAAATACTCCTGTTAAGAAACATACTTTCACCCTTAGCCAAACTCCTTTTTATCACTCCCACTCACCAAGCACCTCTCGCTGCCAAGTGCCTGAGATGTACAGAGTCCACTTATCTGGGATACACGTCACCTGACTTTTTGACAGTGTGCCCTCGAAATGCCTTCTGATAGCACTTCTGACTGCCTTACTCAACTGGTCACAGAAAAGATACTTTGGCCTTTTTCTTTTTGCCCTCCTGGCAACCTGTGCTCTTTATTTCAAGGGGAAAAGTCTGTTCCCTTCCTTCTGTCTCGTGAGAAATTGATATCTCTCAGTAGACCCCACTTTATCTCGAAGGGCCTGCTCAATGAGGGGCACAGTCCTCAGAGCACATGTGTGTTCAAGGACACCCTGCTTGGCTTTTGCTTTTAAAAGTTCAGCTTCTCTGGTCGAGGTTTTTTGTTTTCCAAAATCAGGACTTCCTTGTGTCTCTGTGTGTAGGTAACAATGACACACCAAGTTGGTAAATGTATGCTGACCTGCTGCCGAGGCACTTTGTCTAAGATGGCACTTCAAATTCAGGGAACTGTTGACCCTCCTCTCAGGAGGGTGACTGGAGGGAGAAAGGGCGACAACTGTCCTTCCCGTTGTTTTCATTGAAGAGACTCTTTCTTCCAGGCAAGGATTAAAGTGCAGGAGGGCCTGTCAAGGGTGGGGATCGCCAGCTTTGCAGACGGCCCACAGTAGCAAGCCCATGTCTCCCTCCCTGCCCTTAGGAGTTTTCTTTCCTTTTATTTTTATCTTTTTGGGATTTTTACTGTAAACAAAACTGTATAGTTTTTAAAAATCTCTTTTAAAACAATTGTTTTTGCTAGAATTTGTCGGTACACTTCGGCCTGAGCGATGACCGGTCTGGTGCTGTTTGCTTGCTTTTAGGGGTGGCCTTCCTTCCCCACACATGAGGAAGAACTAAAGACCCTCCGGGGTTTTCTTCCTGAAGTGGCATCAAACGAGACGCCTGCGTGGAAGACCACGCAGGCACCCTTCTCTGCTGATGCCTCTGCTGGTGGTGGCATTTCTTGACAAGGTTTCTCTTTGTATGTCTGGAGATGTATGCAAAGATCGTTAGGGAACATAAAATGCAGTCAATTATCCTCGGTGGTTAGATTCATAAATCCCTGAGCTGTTTTTAATGACATAATCTAATCAATTGATAGCAAGCCTAATAGTGTGTTGACAGGCAGAAAGAGACAAAAAGCTGGTGTAACAGCAGGCGGATGGGTACGGAACCACTAGACACTTCCCTCTCTGCCTGTCATTTAGAAATCTCTAGGTAGTTGCTTGCATTAGGTAAAATCCAGGAATTACTGATTTTTTTAAAAAAAATGATGCTTGCCTTTCTATCTTGCTTTCAAGAAAAAGACTTCTGCCTAATGGGAGGTGGTTCCCAGACAAACTGCAGATACTCCTACTATCTGCCTCTCGGAGCCAAACTATTTTCTCGATTTTTAAATATCTTTAGAATGGAAATCAAGGGGGGAATAATTTATTATAAATTGGTGGTATTATGTATTGCCACTCCTGTGCCAAGCCAGTAATGAAAACTTAATATTCATCTCTTGGTTGCTTTGAATTGAAATAAGATGAGGATGAGTGGAGTAAACAAGCTGAAACAGACTGTGAAATTGCACATGATGGGAATCGTTTTTATTTTTTTCGCTGCTTATAGACTATAAATAGGTTAATATTTCAACTAATGGTGGCTCTTGGAATTTCTTCTCCCTTTTTACATTTTGGTCAGGTGCCTATAGAGCTAAGTTGTTATCACGAGGGATATTAAAATCTAAAATGTTTCGATGATTGGGCTAGGAATTGACGGGGCCAGGTATTTATGTAAATGAATTGGCTTTCACACCGGTAGGTGTAAAGTGTTCCTTCCTCTGTGGCGGGAGAGCTGCCACCTGAGCCCTCCGATTGCAGGTTTTCAGGCAGCCTGTGTGTGTGTTCCACATTTTTTTCTTTGATGCCATCGGAAGAGATGAGCGCCAGGCACGGTAGTGCTGCTTGGCTGACCAGCCGTGCCCCGGCTTCTCACAGGTCCCAATCAGCAGCGGCTGCCTCTAACAGAGGTGTCTGTCGCCACTGATTTACTTAGCCACTTTGACCTCACAGTTGCTTCAGAAGGGGCTTGACCCGAAGCCACGGCTGAAAGCCATTCAAGGGTCGTCGGGAATGACAGAGCCAGCATTCTGAAGAAGAAGAAAACACAGGGATCCCACGATTTCCTGTCTGATAGCCAGAGCCTCCTCCGCCAGGATGAACGCATTAGGTGTCTGAGCCCACTTGCTGCGCGCTCCCACCGAACTGCCAGCATCCGCGGTCTCCGAAGTTGCTGGAGTGAATAACTAAGCGGGACCAGCTGACTCCGGGCTCCAATCAGCTAGAGCGTGATGTAAGTGTTTAGCAGCTGCCGGCTCTGAATTAGTGTGCCGAAGTAGAGGTAGTACAGCATGGCTAGACTGTGGTGAGAGGCTCAGAGACAGCGGAGGGGGAGATGGATGAGTCCAGCATTCTAAGACGAAGAGGGCTCCAGGTAGGAGATCCTTCCCTTCTTGAAATGTAGCATTGTCACTGGCCAGCCATGGAGGATTTCAAAGTTCCCTTTTCATTCCTTTCTTGGGCACAAATATGTGTACAGTTCTTAGTATCTACTTGGCAATGGGATCCTCGAAGTCTCTAGTTACCGGGTTCAATGACACCTCACAGGGTTCCATGAGAAAGGCTCTTTGGTCAGAGACAATGGATGCAACTTTTAGTTTGCTACTTTGTTGGTTGGTTGTTTTTCAGCTGGTTGTTCAAGAATAGTTAAACCGTGGCTGGCAGTGACAGCTGATGAGCCGATCTGGCACGCTGTCAAGTGTCCGGGGAAGTCTGTCCAGGGTAGCAGCTCCGCTCCGCTCTGGGGACACAGGACTCAGTCCTGTGTGGGGATCGCCCCCAGGGCGCCGCAGCATCTGTCTGATCACCTTGCAGATGTGTGCAGATGCTGGGAGTTTGCCCACGGTCAGGGAGACGGAAGTTCCTGCTGGCAGCTCCATCCACGTTCCCCGGAATTTGTTTGTGTTGAGATGAAGAAAAGATAGGTTGTATCTTATCGCCTTGCTTTATGTGCCCGAGTTTCTCTAATTAAATTACGCTGACGTTAGTGTTCAAATATATTCCAAGTTAAAACTTGGCAAATTGGAAAACTTGAAAAAAACATCTGTTGGCAGTTTGTAAGTTTAAGGAAGCCAAGGCATAAGTATGTCCCAAATTAGCATGCTTAACTCCTTGGTAACTCTTTTTTTCTTCTGTGTAAGTGATATTTTTCTCTATGAAAGAATCTAATCATTAGCCATTGTTAAACTTTCATTCATTACTTTTGAAATTCTTTTAAAAATGCATGCTTGAGAATACAGAATATGGAATATATAGCACATTTAGAAATGTTTTCAGATGCCCTTAATGGTCTTTGACTCTTGGCTGGTATACCCATCTGCATTTTATTCTTCATGTCAGTGATTAATATGATTGATACTATTCTAATATTTTAATATTATAGGTAAACTAAGGATTATTTGCAGGTCAACAAAATAGGGATTGAAGAAGTTTGTGTTAAATGTCATCTATTGTTGCAAACCTAAGTGAACAGCCTGCCTCTGTAATGACTTCCAGTGTGGTCATTGTTTTGAATGTACAGTGTGGTTAGTCACTGCTGTGGATTTCCTTTTCTTTGTTTTCATCACATCTATAAAGTTCTCGTAATGCACAGCTGTTTGAGTGGGTCCACATCCTCTCTGGAGTCACTGGTTAAATATAAAAAGGCTCTTTGTTATGAAGAGGATAAACTCCATTCAACTTCTAATGGCACAGATTGTTAGTAAATTGATGACAGTTCTGCTGATAGTTTTCTCCCGGCTTTAGTTCACTTTAATTTTTAAATGTGTTTCTATGAGACACTCCCTTTTGTGGTTTATTTCTGTAGCATATATCATCACAGCTTCAGAGGATGTAGTGAAACATGGTGCTCTCGAGAGGTATAGATTTCATAGGCCTTTTAATTTTAG
Source organism: Carollia perspicillata (assembly GCA_004027735.1). NCBI lineage: Eukaryota > Metazoa > Chordata > Mammalia > Chiroptera > Phyllostomidae > Carollia > Carollia perspicillata. The sequence continues at coordinate 26,378 of PVKM010012710.1, read as the reverse complement.
ACATAAAATGCCACTACTGTCACTATTTAAAATAGCAGAGCTATTTTCTGTCTAAGAGCTTTGTAACAACACAAAGGAAACAGCACTTGTTAAAATAGTGCTTAGAGTGTTAGATCTTCGTTGTACTTCACATACTTTTGCTACACCTGCTAAAATCTATGTAATATACCAAGAATGTCTGCTTTCTTTTATGAATGAAATAAATGCCTTTACTTTGTGAGAAATAACAATATAAAAGTCCTTGAAAGTTCTGCCACCTCAGTATGACTTACTTTCGCTTTTTTCTTCCACTCCCATTATGTCTGTTACTTTTTTAAATCACATATGCACAGTAGCTATTTGCGGAAATTTCAATGTAAGGAAACTATTTACAAAACACTAGGTGTTAGTATTTATTTGTATGACAAAAGCTGCCACTGTGGAGTTCACCAGAGCAACGCCACCTAGTGAATTAAGGAATTAAATTAATTTACAAGTGTATGCTGTAGGAAACATTGCAACATGAAATAAGGTACAGCTGTGGTGAAGGCAGGCCGAGACCTACACGTTTGTATTCCTAATTGTACTAGGTGATTCGAGCAAGTCACGTGCACTTTTGGTGTCTGTTCATTCTTCTATAAAATGCATGCTGCAACATGACTTTTGAAAGGACTAAATAGAGATTGATGTGATTGAGTTTTTAAAAGTTAAAGGCCATATAATAAATATACTGACATGTAGTAGATACTCAGTAAGTATTATGTTGTTGAAAGTGGGATGATTTCTATTCTTTATAATATTCCATGTCATTACTGGTGAGATGAAGTAGTTTGTTATTTGAATTTAACTTTAAGTTATAAAAATCACCAGCAAAGACAGTTAACATTATTTATTTATAGGGATTATTATGAAAGGCTATCAGCATTTTTAATCCTCCCTCAAGGATATATTTATTGACAGAGAGAGAGAGAGAGAGAGAGAGAGAGACAAAGGGGATGGGGGAAGAGAGGGAGAGAGAGAGAAACATCAACATGAATGAGAAACATCGATCAGTTGCCTCCTGTATGTGCCGTGACCGGGGATCAAACCTGCAACCCAGGTATGTGCTCTGACTGGGGGTTCGAACTCACAATGTGTTTGGTGTACAGGATGACACTCCAACCACCTGAGCCCCCCGGCCAGGTCTGGCTATAGGCTTTTATGTACTAACAAGGATTTGTTGGTCCGTCCCACTGAAGAGGTGCTTAGCGTTAGATGCTCAAAACTGTAACTGACCAGTCCTTTAAATAACTTAAAGCCTAGTATGAGAAATCTGGAGCACACAAATATTCCAGTTATCTAAAATTTAACTTGATGATAATGCAGAATGTTTTTAGTATAAAATAATGCAGTATTAGATGCTCAAAACTGTAACTGACCAGTCCTTTAAATAACTTAAAGCCTAGTATGAGAAATCTGGAGCACACAAATATTCCAGTTATCTAAAATTTAACTTGATGATAATGCAGAATGTTTTTAGTATAAAATAATGCAGTATAAAATAATAATACATGTTTGGAACCTGTTTTCAGAATTTTAGTACCTCTAGCTTTTGAAACACTGGCAATACCAGTGGTGTCTTTAAAATTTGGACTTTGAAAAATTGGCCTTAGTCAGAACATATAATTTCTCAAGGCATGACTCCCTCATGAAATGGCAGCACAACTGAGTTGTTCATCTTAAGTGACTGCACTTCTCCATCTTTTCTGTGGGGCTGTATTAATATTTCCAGTACCACTGATAGCACTTCAATCACTGCCTTTGAAGTGAGAGCGAGAGAAAGAGGCCCCAATGGCTCCCACTGGTAGAATCGGGGAAACTTTTCAGACTGCATCTCAAAGCAGGGGAAATTCTGACGGATGGATAGGCTTGGGCAGACCTTGGACGTGAGGCAATTTGAATTCCTGGACAGGTCTAATTCGTCAAAGGATAACTGGCTCCTTTCGGGCCTCATATTCCTCATACATGGAACATATTTGTTAACTGCCAGGGAAATTGTTTTAGTGATTTCTATTATATGTTTCCCTTTTACTTGTTTTAATGAAAGTGTCCCTATCCCTAATGTGATGGATCCCAAGGCTGGGGGAAAATGAATCCCAGGCATCGCTAGGAGCCACTGAGAAAGGGAGGTACCCAGAGAGGCCTCCTGGGAGTTCTCTCCTGCCATCCTCTTGGGCTTGGCTTCAGCTGGTATCATCTGTTGATTTTCCTGTTCCCTAATTAGATATTACCATTTCAGTCCACATCTAGACTGCCACATGCAGCTAGAATATTTTTAAAAAATTTTCCTATATAATGCAATTAACAACTAAATTTTTGTAATTTAGACTTCTGGGTTTGTGTGTAGGGTTTTTTCCTGTCATTTGCTTCATCACTGCCTGGCCCCCATACCTGACCTTATCCCCCAGTCTTATTTGAAACAACAGCAGAAAGCTAACATTCTTACCTTGGCCTTGGCTCTGATTTTCCACTGGTCTTGGTCTGGAACTCAGTTTTAGAAAGCAGAGAGGCAAGCTGATGCTCTTGTTCTGACTGGGTATCACACTACCTCTGTTCCGCGGCGCCCGAATGCGTTGTAGGCCATTTGATTCATAATGTCTCAAAGTTTCTGCTGTGCCAACCTTAATGTGATTATGGATGTATTTACACTTCACCTGAACTTTAATAGCAGGGTCATGATGTGGGAGTGTTACTCTGTCCTTACTCATTTGAAGAGTCTGGGTGGTTATAAGGAGGAAGTCAAGTTAGAGTACTGTAATGGCAACAGTACTTTGGGATAAGGCACTTTTGTTCTTCAGAGGTCCCGGAAAGGCATGGATACTTGTTTGGGACAAAAAAGAATCAAATGAAGTAAATGAAGCTTTGGTGGTCGTGAGCACCTAACTCATCAGGCCAGTTGTAGCCGTGTCTCAGTGGTGATTCTTACCCATTGGAGTTGAATTTCTGTCTCTGAGATGGAAATAAAATACTCTAGTTTTAGTTTCCTGATCTATAGCGGATAAAATGGGAGTGCTCTCAAAAATCTTATGTTCACCCAAATTTTATTTCATACTCTAAGAATTCTAAGAATTGGTTTTCCTAAGAAACGTTTTAAAAAATAGCACAAATGAACAAATTTGAAAGGCAAAGAGAGAGGAGAGCAGAAAAGTACACAGGGACTGAGTTGGAGCCAGTTCTGTGCATGTGTACTCAATGCTGAGGGAGGGAGTGATGGAAAGTCACGTGGGGATTTTAAACCAGCGACTGCTGTGGAGATCTAGGCCGACAGGCAGGATGGATTGGAGACGGGCCTATTGCGTGGTGCATTGTTTTAAAAGTACTGAATTAGTGTGTGTCTCACACGGAAACTGTAGACTCGGATATATGTCCAGGGGTAATGAATGGCTCTGTCACACTAGGCAAGTTTCACAACCATTCTGATCTTTGTGTCTGCATCTGGAGAAGGAGATTTAAACATCAGTTGTTTAAAAGTTGAGAGGTTTTGTAAATATTTTAGTGCAGTGTCTGGCACATAGTACTGACTCCATTAACCTCAGTTTACTCCCCTCTGTATTGTCGCAGAGTCTTGCGTAGTGGCATCCTAACTAATTAGATACAGGCGTCAGGCAGGGTTTAGGCAATAGAAAAGGTAACATGCATGAATTGGATACTTGGAGGAGAGTTTAATAAAAGGGACTCCTTAAGGTGTGGGCAGGGTGTAGGACAAGTTTAAGGAATGGGCCCTGTTAAGGGCTAAAAACAACAGGGAACCATTAACATCACTAGGACCTAAAGGAGTGAGGAAGAGAGCAGTCCCAGAACCTGGAGACAGAAAAGGAATGTGACAGGTACCTCAGGTGAAGGGGCACAGTCCGCTCACGGTGACTCCACAGGGAGGTAACGGGGGACCTCTCAACCTTAATTTCCTTCATCCTCTGACCTGTTGCTGGTGCTCCCCATTAGCAAACCCAGCCAGAAGCCAGAGGGCCACGGGAGCTCCCGGGCATCATCCGTGCACGTGAGCCCCCAGTACAGGGCGGACGGAGGGTGGATCTGGATGGGCAGCGAGTACATGCAGCGTGGTTTACAGTGAACATGTGTCGAACTGCTCTTAGTGTTTGGCCAGCCGGAGTCAGTGTTCAAACTTCACAGTGGAGAGGGACCTCTGGGGCCTGGGATGAGTTCAAGTGTGTGAGCAGATTCAGAGCTGCTTTAGTTTGAAAAGTCATGGTCCCCAGCCATGTCCGAGTTTTGTATGATGATGATGTCTTTCCAATCCGGCTCTCCATCCTCCTGGGGCATGTTAGTGGGTCCCCTTCCACTTCAGCGTCTGAAGCACTTCGGTCTCCTTTGAATCAATAAGGCAGGATACCTACCTGCACTTGAGATCCCACGAGCAATCTCAGTTTTGTACTGCTCTGCTGGACCAGTCGCGGCTCGGGGAGGTGACGTGTGAGAGGAATAGCCCCAAAGACCTCTCACCATTTGTTTCCCGGCTTCCTTGAGCTCTGCCCTATAGCAAGGTCCTGTCACACTCAGACTGTCTGCCTCTGCTCCCCGTGAAATGCCTTCACAGAATTACAGCCTCACATTATGTCCTTGGCTTTTATTGAGTGTTTCTAAAAGAAATGGCTGTGAGAGAACACTTTGCACTCCGTGTAAAGCTCCCCTCGAAGCCCTATCCATTATGTTGGGCACTGTCTCTTGCAGTGGCCCACATGAGAAATGGGCTTAGAGTTCACTGCTCACAAAGTTTCTTTCTCCCCAGGTGAGCCGGCTGCTTCTTTGAATCAGGTAGAGAGCTGCTGTGTGTTCCCACTTTTGTCTTAGCTGATGAGAACGGAATTTCATTGCCAGTTGTGAGAGCTTACTAGATAAAATGAGCCACTGTTTAGCTTTTATTTCCTTCTTTTCAAGAATTGTGTGGTTGTATTTATTATATCTTTTTCAAGTTTTAAGTTGCCTAAAAAGATTTCTCAACCTAAGATCTAACCATGTAATAATGTTGAGTTTAAGACAGTGAAATTTAAATGAATAATTTCTGAAGAAGACAGAAGGAGTCTAGAAGACCAGCTAATCAACAAACCAGATAAACGATAAAAATTAAGAATTACGTGAGCTTACAGAGATCAATATGCATGCAGCAACCAGTCACTTTATTGTCGGCACAGAGTTTAAGGAAATCAATTCCGGTGTTTGAGTTTACTTGAAACACATTTCGGATAAGTTGTGAGTAAAAATACAGCTTTTTAAAGTGTTTTAGAAGTCATATTATTTGTCTCAGAAGCAATGAAAAGCATGGAGACTAGCAAATAACTTGTGAGACACACGTTGAAAGACAGTATTGCTATTAAAACCAGGCTTTTGACAGATCCTTAATAAGGGGGAAAGTTGGCAATAATAATGTCAAGTGAAAAAACAGGTTATTAAACTGTCTACATAATCCATGTACAATTCCATAAAAAACAGGTAGCCTACATACACACATAAGCGTATACATATGTGAGAGGCCGGGTGAGTGTGTGTGGGGGGAAGCCCCCTGGGGTAGGAGGTAAGAGCATGCAAGGGCTTTGGAGTGTTCAAGGTCTTCCTTCCTGGTGGGTGTTGGCCAGCCTAGTTAACTCCTAAACAATAAAATATGCTTAGTTGCAGGGGTATTGAGGAAGAATTAAAATGAGGTATAAAAAGGCTAAAAAATATACATCATACCTAAATTATTAACAAACTATTTTCTTTTTCTTCATTATCATCTAAAATAATGGGGAGAAAATGCACTAAAATGTGAGTTCACTATATCTGGATGGTGGGATCATAGAATTATTTTTAGTCCAACTATTCTATACTGAGCATTTATTACTTTTATAATCAGTTTAAAAAGTGCATTTGGGGGGCTTATTTTTTGATGTTTTTGTTTCATTGTCTAAAAAAATTATGTATTCCCCCTACCATCAAATAAAGGCTCTTAACGACAGTTTTTTATTTTGTGCATTTTTGGGGGAATTGAGAAAGGTAAGTCCATTTGTGTGATGTGTAGCTACAGCTTTGGGACAGAGGTTTGACCGAGGCTGCCCTTCGGAACCACCTGAGAGCCCTCTAAAGCCTCAGGCCGAGGTGTAAGCTGTGCCATTTCAGTTTGCTTGTCTTGGTGGTGTGCAGTCAAGGTTGAGGGAGACCTACTGATCCTAAGGAATTACAGGTCCAAGGAACTCCCAAAAGATGGAACATACCACGTCTGTCTCTCCCAATGTAGGATTGACAACCTTCACACGGTCTGCCAGAGGTTGGGCCTCCTTTCTTCCAGCGAGACCTGGGTTTATTTTTATAGGGAAGTGGGTGAAGGGTGATGTTCTCATTCTTGACTTCCCACGTAATGGCAGTGGTAGTAATGTGAGAGCTCAAACCATTAACCAACCCCCTTTGGGGGGCAATTACTATGGTGGTGTGCCCGGAGGCAGCCCCAGCCCATTACCCAGAAAGGACCCCAGGCACTGGTGGTGCGAGGTTGCAATTTCACATTTTTTAAACTGCTGGCACATGCTCAATGGTTTACATCGGGAAACCACCTCAAGGGCATGGCGAGACAGTTGCTTTGCCCCTCGAATCATTCTCCTAATGCTAGAGATAACAGACGCCCGTGATGTGGAGCCTGTATCATAGATAGTCTTCAGTAATGTGCATGCTTGAGTTCTCGAAACATTTGCTATTCTACTTAGATTGTGAATGTGAGTGCTTTTGATTCTGGCTGTCAAGGACAGACTCCATTCTTTGCCATTCTTTTAATAAATGGTTAATAAAAATAATAGCAACAGCAGTGTATGTTTGAACGGGTTTGTGTCAGAGGACTGGGTGTTGTGTCTTATAAATATACATCATTCCAGGCTCTAGCAGAACAACATTGAGTGGAATAGGGTACCAATCTGTGAGGGGTTGACACTGTGGTGGGGGAGAACAGCAATTTCTGTAGCAGCTGGTGGCGAGACTTACGTCTGTCTGTGGCAGTGCGTGGGGATGTGCCCAGCTGTGCTTGCAGGAGGCGGGGAAGGCTTTGTGGAGGTGGAGTGTTTCCTGTTGGCGAAGGATGAACAGGTGCCAGTTAGGCAAGAAGGGTGTTCCAGGCAGGGGAAACAGCAGGGTGTGGTGGCCACACAGGGTGCACCCTTTACAAGGTGCTGCAAATAGTGCACGTAAAAGGCAGGAAGTGACGAGCAGAGTTTCGAGAATGATGCCACATTGAAGGCTTTGGATTTTCATCTAACAATGGGAAGCCACTGAAAGGTCTTAAGTAGGGTGCAGAAATATTCTACTGACTGTCAACTGTTCTGTCAGCCACGAGGAAAGCCCGAGAAGAGCCCAAGAACAGCAAGGAGTGAGAGATGAGAGGGGATGCTGCCGGACCAAGAGGTTGACAGTGGAAGAAATCTGAGGCTAGAATTACCAGGACCTGCTGGGATGTTTGGCAAATAGATGGGAGAAGCTGGAGGTGACTCCCAGGTTTCAGGTGTTAGGACTAGAAACAAATAAGAGCTAGAAATAAAACTGATTTGGATGGCGAGAGATGATTAGTTGGTTCTGTGTATCTTGAGTTTCAAGCACTATGGGAGCCTTCAAAGTAGAGGTCTCAGTAAGCAGCTGGATATATGGACTTCAACTTCCACAGGGAGGGCAGGCCTGGATATAGATCCTGAGGTCATCCGCTTTCAATAATTAATGGAGCTAGATTGTGAATAAAGACAGAACTCAATTTCTCCCAGGCTAATAGATTTCTGTTAGAATGGCTTTCAAAAATTACTATAAAGTATCTTAATACTTATTTTGCAGGACTGGTTAAAATTACATAGAGAGCAAAGTAAATTTATGGTTTAGTGTCAGGCCTTGAAAATAACGTATCCAATTTTGAAGATAAGTTTTTGTTTTTTGCAAATTGCTTCCAACTTTGACAACTTGCCTACAAGTCTCGTTGCAATACAATTTTGAAAAGGCACAATGAAACATCTCCAAGTAGAGGCTGTAATGGAAAAAGCAATTCGTTCTTAAATGAAGATGATGAGGTTGGTACTGTATTGCTTGAAACAGTGAGCGAATTTAAAATCCAAGTGAGAGTACAAATTCAGCCAAGATTTTTTGTTCCATTTGAATGGAAGGGGGTGCAACCAAGAAAGGCGCGCAACATGTGTACAATTTTACCAGTTTTCTGGTGCACTGTTTCCAGTTTGTGTGTGTATATACAAAGACATGGAGTCACATGGATAAAGCAAACTGAATTCTTTTCTTTCTTTCCCTCCCTCCCTGTTTCCCTTCCTTCCTTTTTAACAAATGAGGACCCAAGCTTATCTTTATTAGCTGCAAAACCTTCTCAGTTTCTCCCTGTTGAGAACACGCAAATCCTTAGGAAAGTAACAGGGGATTACAGGTAGAATGTATTACAAGGACCTTGAAATGATTGTAGAAAACATTAAGTATTTTTAAAGCATTTTTTTTAGCTTAGTGCTCAAAGTTAGTGAGGTATCAGCTGGGTCTAGAAATACTTTATTTTATGTTATTTTCATCATAATGATATTTTCATGATGAGACATTGCTAGTTTTATATTTTCTAATTGCCCAGTCTCTCAAGTTTAGCATTGCTGGGAAGGTGAAGATGGAATAATACCATTGATTTGACTGTTTATACTTTCCCATTAAAACTTTATTCCAAGTATACATTATTAAGCTCACAGATTTACTTTCCACGAACAGATTAGCAATATAACTAAAAGACATTACAGTACATATATATCACATTTGGGCAATGTGATAGGCTCAGTCATTCTCTTAAATTTTCCCTCCTCTGTGACAGAAGCACACATTTGCTCCCTTGCCCAGACCTCATGGTCTCATGCCCGGCAGGGACCCTTTTCCCCACTTGACTCTGGGCTCAGTTATGTGACTGCCTACGAGCTGTTAGTGAATGTGTCACAAGCAGAGGCTGGAAATATGGTTGTGCAGTCGGACTTGCCATCTTGCACTTTGGTGATCTGCCGTGAAAAGGACATGCCATGGTGTCACTGCCCATTAAGTCTGGGTCCCAGAACAGAACACCGTCCCCACTGTGGGGAGACCTATAAACCTGCAAGCCAAGACCCAAGCCCAGCAGACCTGTAGTCTACCTGCAAACTCAAGAATAAATCTGTGCTGCTACTGTGAGCCGCTCATTTTGTGGGGGCCATTGCCCAGCACCGCCGACGGTGTCGGCTGACACGGGGGCAGGCTCGCGCTGTGCTGGAGGGCAGTGGTGCCACCGTCTGCTGGGCTGATGGGCGAACGTTGATCCGACACCCGTTGACTTCATCGTTCTGGGCAGGGCTACTCTTTCCCAAACTTCTGTGTTGCCATCAGTAAAATGGGAATACCACGCACCTCCCAGGAAATTTGTAAAAATAAGTAAGATGCATGCATGTCAGTCACTCTGAACAGCGTGAAGCAGAGAGCAGGAGCACAGTAGCCATGACTGCTACTGTGTTTCCAGACAGTTGAGCCTTCCTTCTCCCGTGCTCCCCGGGCACCTGGTGGCTTTGCCACAGCCGAGCTCTGTGACTCTGGAGCAGCTCAAAACACTTTCTGAGGCTTCCTTTTCTTTTCTATGAAACAAGGACACTGACACTTACCTGGCAGAATTATTAGGAGGACTAAGCACAGGTAGGCAAATTTCTAACTGTCCTAGTCCATTCAAGCTGCTCTGACAAAATCACACAGGTGAGGTGGCTTAAATGACAACCATGTATTTCTTGTAGTTTTGCAGGCTGGGAAGTTCAAGGTCAAGCTGCCACAGATTCCAAGTTTACTTACGGGCCTCTACGTGGTTTGTAGTTAGCCACTTCCTGGCTGTATCCTCACATGATACAGACCAAAATCTCATGACCCTTCCTCTTGTTTATAAGCGTGTTAATTCCATCTTGAGGGCCCTACCCTCGTGACCTCATGACCTCATGACCTCATAGTCACACCCTGATTACCTCCCAAAGGCCTCGCCTCCACATTCAATTAGAATTAGGGCTTCAGTATATGAACTGGGGAAGGGGGAGGGCAGAAACATTCAGTCCATAGCACTAACCATGGTTAGATGAGTGGGTACTTTGTAAAAGTAGCTTCATTATTATGTTCACTGTCCATATATTCCTTCATCCCTTCCTTTATTTGTTTCTTTTAGCTGAAGTCTCCATTCCTAGTTTTTGAGTGCCTACTCTGAGCTAAACATAATGCCTTCCACTTTTGACTTTCCTCTGGGTTTCTAGGGTCCCTGTGTTTATTAAAAGGAAGGGCAAAGACTGTGGAAGGCAGAAAAGGAAAGAATAAAAGTGCTGCAATTGGAAATGCATGATATGTTGAGAATGTCATTCAAACATGTAATACTTGTGTATTAACTATATTTTTATTCCTGTGGACATGAAAAAGTAACTTTTTTGGAATAAGGGCATCTGTGAAGGGCAAAGAGTGGCTAATGTGGAGTCAGTAAAGGCTTTTGATTAGAGGATGGAAGAATGCTACTTAGGAGAGATTTAGCAGGACAGTGCATGGGGTGAGGAGGGGTGTGGAATGGTGGGAGGGCTCATATTTACAGCATGTCTACATCATCAGTGTAGCGGAGCCAGCACGGACATGCCTTTGTTTTAACTGCTGAGCCTACCTTTCGGCCCACTGTTAAAGTGTCTGGATGTGATCTGGTTTGTGCCTGTTTTCCCCTTTTGCACAAGTCCTGTATACTGACTTGTCTATTTCACTTGCATGTGAGCGTTCACTCGCCACCTCACCTATTAGCGCCTGGTACTGTGCACTGTCTGTCCAGAATTTGTTTTATAGAAAACCTGTGTCCTCAGCATACTTGCTTTGAAATTATTTTGATCTGCGTCAGCTGGAATAGGTTTTGAGACGTGGATATTACCTCCTGTTTGCCGCTTTCTCTAGAAGCTAATTGACTGACTTGGGGTGGAGGAGAGATGAGAGTCTCTACATTTGACCAATTTCACAGAGCTTACCTTGCAGGCTATTGAAATGCAAATAGAGGCTACACTTAGAGACTCAAAGAAGAATTCACATATTTAGTTCTTTGTTTTCTTCTGAAAAATAAGCATTCAAAATTCATGCATTTTTCTATTATTCATGTGCTTCATATTTAGGTTCTGCTTGTATGTCTGGATAAATCTTATCACCATTATTTAAAATTTCATGAATGAAACTTTGCATCTCTAATGCCATACTAGCCTAGACAACGTGACCCAATCAAATAATTTGAAGTGTAGCACTTAAATGAGATCTTGTGTGTTTCTGTGTATATTCATTTACATATATACACCTATGTCATTGCCTTATCTACAGCTGTTTCTATTTAAATCTGCTCTGTGTAAAATAGATGAGAATTCAAAAACTCCTTAGGTTGTTTTATCCCAGGAAAACCTGAATCCTTAGAATGCGTTAGTTATAAGGCTTCCATTTTCTTTGTTTGATGGTTGTCTCATTAGTGGTCCCAAAGAAGGACCCTCCCCTCTCCTGTGCTGTCTGTTCACCTGTATTTTCAAGGCAGCCATCCAACACTTTCCGTTTGTCAAAGACCTTCAAAGACTACTGTGTGTCAGCGAGGCAGTGCCTCTGTTATTTGATCTTCTCTCCAGTGTAGCCTTCCTGGAACAGTTAACGATTCCCAGAATCCCCCTTTTCCGAGGCTCTGGTCACTTCTCCAGTAACGGGGGGAGAAGAATGCTCCCGGCCAGATCCAGAGCCCTGCTCCCCTAGCTTCCTGCCCGCTCCCTCTGGGTGCTGGCAGTCACCGTTCCTGAGGAAGCCTTCAGTAGAGAGAGGCTGACTATCCAGCATTGTGTTTGGAAGAAGGAACCCAGACTTAAGAAAAACCCTTTGTTAAGCCTTTTGTCCTCATAGAGGAATATTGGTGGTGCTCTGAATGAGCTTTCTGTCTCTTTCTGGGAGCCATATGATAACGAACGCCTGAAGGTCCTGTAACTTTCAGGCAGGGTCATTGTTCTGGGAAACTAACAAATGTTCACGTTCAAAATTGGGCCTGGGTACACCTGTGCCCATGCTTAGAGCAGAAAGGAGTTGCACAGATATTGTTGCCGGGCACTCTTTCTTACTTTTAGCAATTACCTCTGCTTTCAGCCGCTTTTTCAGGCCTTCGGATTTGTGTGAGGGGATGTGCTGGGGTGGGGAGTGGTGGGGTGAGCCGTGGCTGCATCATTTCCTGCCTCCTCACAGAGGAGGGTGTCTTTCATTGTAATAGTCCTTCCCGGCATTGTCAGATGCTTTCCTTAAGTTGTTCTCAACTGAAAACCGGTGTGAAGTCTGGCATTCATCCTTAACAACTGGTCGGAGTCAGGCGTGTGTGTGTGTGTGTGTGTGTGTGTGCACGTGTGCGTGCACGCGTGTGCTGTTGCTTTCTGCTTCCCACAGTTTGCCCCCTGGGCATTCTCAGTTATGGGCTATGACCTTTTAAACCTTTAGGCACATGCTCATTTAATCTAATTTCCATGTCTATGAAGAATAGCATTGCTTTGGACATAGCATAAAAATATTGATTTGATTTGATTTGAGAAAGCATCTTTGGATTTTGTATGTATGTTGAAAACAGTGATTGGCTACATTCTTCTAGAACCTTCTGTTCTTCCTGTTATTCACTTATGAGCTATGAGAAGTGTTTTAGCTCTTGCTCATTGGACCAGTATCATGGGAACATTCATTCACTCGCCCAACAGATATTTGCCTTGTGTTTTTAATTTGTGCAAGACTTGGTGATACAAGGGCATACAAGGTCTGAAGCCTTTTATCTTTGGGAGCTTATGACCTGAAAGTGGAGATTGCAAACTAGTAACTAAAAAATTATCTGCAGAGGGATAAAGTGGTAGGATGATTAGCCAGTCACATAGCAGGTGCTTAACAAGTAGGCAGATGGATGGACGGACAGATGGACAGATGAATAGATAGGGTGAGTATACTCCTAGTATACCTAGTGATGGGGCTGTCAGAGGCATAACGTCAATGATGGAGGGTGGAACTGATTTCTGTTCTGTTCCCTTTAAGTTTCAGGAAATACAAGGAGAGAGATCTAGGAGACGAGAAGACTGTGTATGAGCTTGAAGAGATAAGGACAAAAATGTCTTGGAGATAGAGATCTAGGGAGCATTATCACATGGGTGTTGAGTGAAGCCTTGGGCGTGGGTGAAATCATCCAAGGAGGGTATGAGAAAAAAGGAGGACCTAGAAAATAACTCTGATTCATAGAGTCAGTAATATTTAGGAACACTTTATTGAAGACCAAATTGAATTAAAAAATAGGGAGATTGACTTATTTGACATTATTTATTGGCTTCTCCTTTGTGCAGGGTCTTGAAGGGTGCTCTTATAAGAGCTATGGTAACGTCACACTTTACTGAGCTTCTAGGCGCCAGGCACCATTCTCAGTGCTTTACATGTATTAGCTCATTTCACTTCTACAAAAACCCCTTGAGGCAGGCACTGTTATCCTCAATTTTAACTAACGTTTCTGGGTCTCAAAGTTCATACAGACTAAGTGGCAGAGCCTGGCTTTGGAGAACTAGATGCCGAGATTCAAATCTGGCAGTTTGACCACATTCCTAGTGGTCTTACGATTTTTTTGTTTTCCTCTCTGAGGTGGGTAAAGACAGACAGCCCAACTGATTATTATGATCTACTGTGAGAAGTCAATAGAAATTGTACCTAGGATAGTATGGAAGCCTAGTGATGGGCCAGCAGAGTGGTGAGGGGAGTAAGATGGATAGAAGTAGTAATGAGTTCCATTCGTCCATACTCCCGCAGTGACCTTTGTGGAGCAAAAGCTAGGTTGTATTTGTGCAACTCTAAGCTTAGATATCCTCTCTGGACATTTTATCCATGGAAGGTGGGATGGAATAATGCCCACTGCCCTAAGGTGTAGGCTGTCTTGGGCAATGGAAGGTCTGCTAGTTTATTGCTAGAACTTAACAACTTGTGTTCTGGAAAAAATGTAGCTAATCAATAATTGTAAATTATGTAATTATATAAGGAGAGGTACATTATAGTTTAAAATCCCTGAAACATTCTCTCGAAGCCTAGAAGAACTTCATACACTAGTTGGTGCAGGGACAGCCATGCTAGTGAACAGGGAAAAGTGAATAAGGCAAAAAGATGGAAGGCTTTATCTTTTAGTTACTATTTAAGGTAATTCTCTTCTTTAAAGAGAGCGTGAAAGACCTCCATAGAGTTCTGAAGATAAAGTGGTGTCTAAGAACACTTACTGCTTTTAACATGGAAAATAATTTTGAGTTAGAGCCTATAGTTTTGTATGTCTTACCAAGTTGAGACCTTAAAATAATCAGAACACATGGTCCCCTGGTGCCGAATACTCGTGTGGCATCCATTCCTTTCGTACCACTGATTTGTATCTGGTTGTGGCAGAGCTAACTCATCCCAGGGCTAGGGAAGCCTGTGATGTAAACTGGGCCCACCAGCATATTCTGTCCCAGGGACCGCCGTGGCTGCAGGGATGGCATGGGACTTAACTTGAGTCTGGTAGTACGAACTTGTGACCCTCGACTGGGAATGTTGAGGCAGAGATGCTTTTTCTCATTGGGCATTAATTAGGAAGTGCCTAGTCTAAGAGTAGCTTGAAGCTGTTTTGGGTGCGTGAAGGAAGCTTGCTTTAGAAGTATGAAAATGTCATGAACAGTAGGGCCAACAGATGTGAAGAGACCAGGTCCTCAATAATGTAAGGCTACCAAGTCCACTTTTTAATTGAAGCCATGGTGACTTCTTTATGTTGTCTAAGCTGCTCCGTGTTGGGTACTGTAGTTCGTTACTTAAAAAAGAATCCTATTTTCTGGTTTTATTTAGTTACTGCTTGCTCGCGGTAGTGCATTTTCCTTCTGATTATTTAGAAATTTCTATTTTAAGGCCAAAGTAAATTTATTATGTTTCTCCCTAAAAATATGTTGCATTTTCTTCTGCAAAGATGTCTTAGTTCTATTTGTTTTGCACTGCAAGTATGTTTTAACATATGAATAATTTATCTGGAAGAGCTTAGAAGAAGCACAAAAAAACAAGGTGATACTTAAGGAATGAAACCTTTTCAGGTGACATTTGCAATTAAAATCATAAAGTATTTCCTTTTTTGAAAAAAAAAATAGTGTTTGTGCTCTTAATCTGCTAGCCTCTTAAAACCAGGCCGATATTTTGTTAGTTTAGCAAGTAAAGAATTATTAGGCATGACTTCCCTAGTGATCCGGTCGTCTAAGTTGTTATCATCTTTATCCTAAATGGTTGGACAGTGATAAGGAGCTGAGGTGGCAAGTCAGCACAAGGTTTGGTGTGGTTATTGCCTTTTTTCATCGCTTCTCTAAACCAATGCTTCACATCTGCCGGCTCTTGGCTGCGGGCTGTGAGGGTTAGGAAGTGCGGAACCAGGATGTCCGGCGAGTGAGTTTTTTTTTTAAATCCTCCATTTCTTTTTCATCTTTTCTTCCCAGTGTTCCTCTTCTTGCCAGTACATTGACTTTATGAAATATTCTGAGATTTGTGGTCTGTCATGCTCACAATGGAAAATCCAATTGCTCAAATGCTCTCGCCAGACCACACGCGTGTCCGCAGCTGCAGCATTTGCACACGTGGCCCAGGCTGGACCGCGGCTGGTGTGGTCACAGCAGAGCGCGGTGTCACGCACGGGGAGACAGGCGGCTTTCACGGCCCACCGCAGTTCCAGGTGATTTTAATTCTCTCTGTATCTTTGAGACAGGCTGTTTTGATTCTATGTCATGTATTATTTTTATAACCAGAGCAGAAAGTTGAAAAAGAGATATAAGCTGATACAAGATATGTGTGAAATAGAGGAGAATCTGTCAAGGTCCCTTCAGATGTTAATGGGGTTCTTGGCAAAAGGCATATTACCTCACAGGCATGAGGCAATTATTTATAGCGGTTACATCAGCCAGAATGAAGATGATAAATTCCGAAGGCTTGTCCCTGCACATCCTCTGAGTCACTGTGGGATTCCAGGTACAGAGCTTGGCTGGTTTGCCGTTCATGGCCTCTGTAATTCCTCCCAGAGCTGACGGCTGAGGTGTGGTAGAGCTTTCCAATAAAAAAGCATCCTTTCCTCTTCAACAGTAAACACCTGAGGTACTTAGGGTTCGAGGATCTCAGCACTTTAGGTCCAGGAGAGAAACCTTACATGTAACCTAGCTCCACTCCTTCATCCTTCCTCTGAGAACCCCGAGTCTCTGAGAAACGAAGTGACTGAACCGCAGTTACGGAAACAGCAAATATCAGAGCCAGAATGTTTTCGTGCATAGCCTGTGCTCTCTGCCATCCGATGTGTAACACATGCTTGAGTTCTTCTGTGTGGCTGCGTTTGAACTTTTAAATACAGGCGTGCCTTGGAGATAGCGTGGGCTCTGTTCCATGACACCACGGTGAAGCGAGTCGGAATCCTTTTGCTGGTGGAGGCTCTTGCCATCAATTTATAAAAATGCAACATTCATGCAGTCAGTAAAATGAAATATGCCTGCAATAACTTTTAACTAAGAAAGTGGTCCTTGCTTAACACAAATAATCCCATTGTACAAAGCTCATTAATATCCTGAAGCGAATCTTCCAATTTAACTTCATTGTCAAAGCCTGTTCTCAGTGGTGGCCACTCCTCCTTGTCTACACTTTGAGTAAATATGTATTTTTTAATTGTTTATTATACATTTTAGGAAAGTGAAGCAAACTAAAGTATCCTCAGGGGCTAGAAACATATATACATGTGTAAAGCCAACTAGGGGTAATATGGAGTAGTGCGGCTTGTGGTCCAACTGGAGAGCACATGCTCTGCTTAAAGGCATTCAAATTCCATTTTGTTGAAACCCTAAACAGAACTTATGTATAACCTTTGAAACTTGTGTGCGTGGTTCCTTCCAAAACTAGGCCCTCAAAATGTATACAGTTGTACCTGGGTACTCATTGTTAATTTGTTCTGACAAGTGGTGAGGAAGCAACGATTGACGAATCATTTTCTCTCCCGGGGCAGCATCACGAGTCACACACGTTCCGTCAGCAAGTACAGTGAGTGGTGAGCAGTGAGCAAGCGCCACGTGCTGAAACTTTTTTTCTCATCAAAATGCAACGAGTAGCAGGTTTGGTGAATTCTGAAGCCAATGAGAACCAGCTACCACTGTATATAAAAGCAGAGAGAGAGAGAAAATCCGTTATAAGGCTTTTTAAAAAAACGTTGCATCTGAGTGGGAAGAATCTTTTGGAATGGGGAGAGGGTTTCTCTTGCCAGTAGAGGTTGCTTAGGCAGTATTTATACTCAGTGCAGGCTGAATATTTCCCCATAGATGGTAATGTCAGTCTTTAACAATTTAGAATGCACTAAAGTCATTATAAAAACAAATGAGATTTTAGTACAGCACTCCATCTTGGCCCAGTTTTTGTGTGTGTGTATGTGTGTAAGAACCACAGTCTTACCTATTTATCTCACTATCTATATGTATCAGCAGAAAGACTTAGCAGGCAGGCCTGGAGGAGAGAGAAAGAAGCCATCGGAGCATCCCTCTCACTGGGGTTTAATGAGGGAGCGGGTAGGGGCGGCCGTCGAATTGATTAGGCTGCCAGGCAATTTGAACCAATGGTTAGTTACAAATTTTTGTCACGCAAAATTTAACACTTGTGACAAGAGCCATGAAGATGCTGCAAGTAGCCTCCGATGCATTCTTTTTCTTCTGGCCGTTGCTCTTAAAGGACAGTTTAATTTGTGTGACATACTGTTTCAGCTTGCTGTCTCTTTCATTCCTTGGGAAATGACTCTTTAAAGTCGCCGTTTTCTTAATGTTTTAAAAACCTGTCCTGCACATCTGGAGCCCTCTTTATGTTAATTGGCTCTACGTGTCCGGGTTGTGATCGTGGGTGCACTCCTCTCCCTCAAGTCTCTCTTCATATCTGCGTTCGTTATCTTGGTGCAGATTTCTGTGGCCACTCATTAAATGTGGAGAAATTCTATTCAAGCACAGCTGCCAGCTCTACCCTTCCTTTGAACTGTTTTAAGATTTGCTGAGTGGTACCTAATTTCATTGAGTTGTTTATTTTAGAGCTGAGGAGGTTCTGGAGAATTACCTGGTTTGACTTCCTCTGCCCCCCTTATTGTATAGTCCAAAGAGGTTATCTGAATTCCTGTTATGTTTAATGAGTGATGATTTCCATGAGCAGTTTGACTATTCAGCTCAATGCAATGAAATATTTTTTGAAAGATTATATTTATTTATTTTAGAGAGAGGAGGAGGGAGGGAGAAAGAAAGGGAGAGAAACACCAATATGTGGTTGCCTCTCAAGTGAACCCAACTGGGGACCTGGCCTGCAACCCAGGCATATGCCCTGACTGGGAATCGAACCACTGACCCTTTGGTTTGCAGCCCACGCTCAATCTACTGAGCTATACCAGCCAGGAACATGCAATGAAATATTTTGAAAATACGTAATAATAACCTTTCATAGTGTATTGGGTGCCAAGTAAATATTAGATGCTCTGTGAGACTCTTTATATATGTTAGCTCCAATCCTCAAAATGACCTGGTCAGGCATTATTAACCCATTTTGTAGAAGAGGAAACTGAGGTTCAGAGATGTTCAGTAAATTGCCAGGACATCATACAACTTGTCTGTGTGGATACAAACCTATATTTCTTTGGCTGCACAATTTATACTCATCTCCTGTACAATGTTCTGGCCTCATTCCAAAGTGATTGGGCTGAAAGACATTTTGCACAGCTGAAATCCATTAATTTGTGCAATATATTTTTCCAAAATTAGAAAAACGGTTAAATTTTTATATAGAGATCATCATTCCAGGGCAAATTTACAAAGTTCAATTGTGTGTAATAAGTTTACAAAAGTTGTGTATGTATGTATTAGCATTCTTCAAAAGACACCCTAGTAAGGCATGAACTATCTTCTTTCCTCCCTAAAAAGAATTCCCATTGCACTCCTTTTGGTGAGTGACTAAAGGGTTATGTGGACAGTATTCTCTTAACAATGTCACAGCAGGCGGCATCTGCTGCTTGAAGTTCAAAGGGAATCTAAGAGAGGGGTTAATACATCTTAAGTTCTTCTGTGATTCCCCCACCTCTGTTCTGAATTCTGTATTCTGTGGCCTTATGCCGTGACTGGTGGGCAGTCATGGTATTGCTTCTAATGAAAGTTGACATTTGTTCAAGCCATGGCTGGTTAACGATAATCATAGGAACGGGAAGAGAATAAAGGCATGTTTGAAAAGGCTGCATAACCAGTGTGATAATTTAGTTAACATTCTCCCTGGGATAAGTTTAATTATTATAGTCATAGGGTTTGATAGGTCCAAGTGTGACTTTTTAAATTATATTTTATCAATTATGCTGTTACAGTTGTCCCAATTCTTCCCTCGTTGCCCTCCTCCACACAGCAACCCCCCACTCCCTTGGGCAATCCACATACCACTGTTCAAGTCCATGGGTCATGCATATAAGTTCTTTGGCTACTCCATTTCCTATACTGTCCTTTACAGCCTCATGACTATTCTGTAACTACTTATTTGTACTTCTTAATCCCCTCACCTCTCCACCATTTCCCCGCACCCCCTCCCATATGGCAACCATCAAAATGTTCTCTGTATCCATGATCAGGTACCCAAAACATTCTGTTCTTCTTGTTTGCTTAGTTTGTTTTTTAGATTCAATTGTTGATAGATATGCATTTATTGCCATTTTATTGTTCATAGTTTTGATCTTCTTTTTCTTAAATAAGTCTCTTTAATATTTCCTATGGTGCCTGTGCATGTTTAAATTCATACTGAAAAATCATTTCCCTTTATCTTTGTTTTTCTATTTATTCCAAATGGTCACATTTCTTTTAAGTTTTTCTAGAATTGTTTGTAATACTGTTGGAAAGCTGATGGTGTTTTTCAAAATAAACAAGTAGAAATAAAGACATTTTTATGAATAAGCAAGAGGGTGATCCTACTTTTATCTGTTTTTTTTTCCCAGTTGGTATCATGTGAAAAGGAGAAGTTCTGTCACAAAAGATGGAAGTCTCCTATAAGTCATGTTGGTCAGCGATGTTTCAGTGTTTACCCTGGGTTTGCACAGTGCTTACTGAGTCTCATTAGAGAGTAAGAGGGGACTATAGACTTCTAAGTAGTTGAGTTGGAAAATGTTACCGAATGTTTAGACATAAAGTTTTCCACATCACTGCTCCATGAGTTTTCCGCCTGTGGGAATAGTTTTTTGAATGAATGGAAGGAAAAGACCTAATTCCTGTAAGAATTTTTGTAGCGAAGAAAATCAGAATTCTTTTCTAAATATATAACTTATATTTTGAGCAGATGGAACAACCCTTTATGTATTTTGCATTGAACATGAAATGCATTAATACAGCAAAGGCGTTTAATTATATATTTAATAAACTACTTATAGAGTCAGCAGACATTAAACATTTATAATAAGTCATAGTTTAAAATAAGTTACTGAAGTTGCATGAACAGGTTTGCCAAAAAATTTTGCAAGCTTGCCTTTTTCAAGAAGGCCTGGTCAGTATCTCTTTGAAGTTAGCTTTTGTATCCACATGGCCTATCACATAGTAAGTGCTTCTTGAATGAGTAGGTGTGTGAAAGGGCTAGAATTTGACGTCAGCTGTGCTCTATCCAGACTCTTGTCCATAATGGCGGTGACTTTTTATCATGGTGCATGTGTATATTGGTTAGCTGTGGCTGCACACAAATTATCTCAAACTGTAGCTGCTTTGGACAGCAGACATTTATTGTAGCACTGTTTTGTGGGGCAGGAATCCAGGTACAGCTGGGTGATGTGGCTCAAGATCTCTCTCAAGGCTAAAATCAAGGTACTGGCTGGAGCATCTCAACACTGGGCTGGGGGAGGAGCTGCCCAGGTTCCTCGGGTGGGTGTTGGTAGGGTTCAGCTCCTTGCAGGTGGTGGGAACAAGGACCTCAGTTCTTTGCTGGTTACTGTCCCCATTAAGGGAAGGTTGTCCCAGAGGAGTGAACTCCTCCTCACTCTGGGCCCTGCAGGTCACTCTGGGCCCTGCAGGGCCCCTGGTCTTGGAGAATGCCTGGGGCAGCTGTAGAAAAATGCGTAATGGGTGTGATTGAGATGGGACACTCTTAGCACCAGCAGCTTGGACCCAGTTTGCTGCGGCTGAGGCTGATGTCAGAGGGAGAGTGAGGGACCTTGGGCAACAAGGTGCAGGCTGCCCACATGGTCTGCTCTGCCTACACAGGGGCCTGAAGCCTGGGCCTCACAGCTCAGAGTGAGAAAGGGAGGGAGATCAAAGACCTTGGTCTTTACCTAGAGTTTAAAAGGATAAATGATTTTGTGCAGTAGTTTCTGGAAGATTTTTGTGTTTTTTTTAAGATTTTATTTATTTATTTTAGAGAGATGGGGAATGGAGGGAAAAAGAGAGGGAGTGAAACATCAGTGTGTGGTTGCCTGTAGCACATCCCATACTGGGACCTGGCCTGCAACCCTGGCATGTGCCCTGACTGGGAATCGAAGTGGCGATGCTTTGGTTCGCAGGCCTGCGCTCAAACCACTGAGTTACACCAGCTAGGGTCTGGGAGATTTTTGTTATTTTATTTTACTTTTTCCTCTCAAAGGAAGGGAAAGTGAGAGATTGATCTCAGTTTTGAAGAGTTACTAATTGTCCTCACATGTGCCAGTCAATGTCACTGCCTCGTCTGGAGGAAAAGATTAGAATTCCTGTGCGTTGTCTTTATCAGAAGGACACACACTGACTGATTGCCTTCCTGATTTTAAGTCTGATTTTCTTTTTATCTGTTTTTGACTCAGACAGCCCTTATGCCCATATTTATTGTAGGCAGATCTTTTGATTGTGCTCTGAGTATTGACCTAGAACAAGAGTCACGGTAACATGTTATATGACCAGCTGTTAAATGTGCTCTTTTAAAAATTTGAAACATTCATCAAATATCAAAAAATATAGAGGATGATACACCAAACACCTGTGTATTCCTGACATTTAGAATTAAAAAATGTTTACACGTTGTCATTTTTCTGCAGATAGTATTTTTAATGAAAGCAGTTGAACAGTGGAACAAAAAACAATTTTAAACATAATAAATATAACAAGACTGAAAACTCATCCTAGGGCTTTGTTTCCTCATCCACGCGCCCTCCCACGTTCACAGCTGTCTTAGAGTTAGACAATTGTGCGTCAAGTTTTTGATTTCTGGTTTTGGTTTTCATTTTAGTAGATATTTGCATGTCTTTTTAACAAAATATCTCAGCACATTAAGGTCACTGGAATTAAAAAGCCAAGTTGATCAGCTACCTTAAAAATGTGATTTGATGTGTATTGTTATGTATTTACTACAATGTGTATTGTTATTGATCAGTTAGGAATGGTGGGAGGTTCTTAGGGGTAGGGGTTGCAAGCATAGATTCTGTGGCCAGTCTTCCTGAATTTGGATCTGGGCTTCATTTCTTACCAACTCCGTGACCTAAGGCACATTTTTAAATGGCTGTACCTTTATTTTCTGATCTGTAAAATGGGGACAATAATAGTGCTCATTTCATGAAGCTATTCTGAGGACTAGAGTAACTGATACATGTAATGCACAACAGAACCTAGTGTACTGTAAGTGCTATTAACTGTCACTTATTTAAAACTCACTCACAAGAATATTTACTCTTCTCTTTGGCCCTTGCAGTTTGATTGAGACAATAAAATCTGCTGCCCTGGGTTTTTACTATTGTACAAGAAGAGAGGTTCATCTGCCATATGACTCAGCAATTCTACTTCTGAGCACATATCTGAAGAAGCCCAAAACACTAATTCAAAAGAGTATATGCACCCCTGTGTTTATTGTAGTATTATTTACAATAGTCAAGCTCTGGACGCAACCCAAGTTTTCATCAATAGGTGAGTTAAAACGTGGTAGTACATATGTACCATGGAACATTACTCAGCTGTAAAAAAGAATGGAATCTTACCACTGGTGACAGCATGGGTGGCCCCTAGAGGGTGTTATAAGTAGAATAAGTCAGACAAAGAAAGACAAACACTGTATAGTGTCACTTATCTGTGAATCTAAAGAATAACAGAAATGAACACACAAAAGAAACAGACTCATGGATATGGAGAACAGGCTGACAGTTGCTAAAGGAGGGCGGGGGCGGGCAGCCGGTGAAAAAGGCGCAGGATGGAGAAGTGCAGATTGGTAGTTACAGAACCGTCACGGGGATGTAAAGTAGAGCCTAGGGAGTATTGTCAGTAATACTGTGATGAACTGGTGTGGTGCCCAGTGGGTACCAGAAACGTCGGGGGAATACTTTGAAAAGTGTGCGGTTGGCCACTATGCCGTGCCCATGAAACCATAAAATAATATTGAATGTAAAAAAAAAACAGTGTATATGCAGCAGGACAAAAAGAAATAAATAGGATAAAAAACAAAACAAACCAAAATAAAAAATGTTCACATCTAGAGAAGTGAGGTGCATGGCTGGTAGTCTCAGAATAGCCCTCGTTCCTTTAGGAGTGTTTAGGATTAAGTATTCCTTCAAGATTACGTATTAAGGAGTTAAAGACAAAAGTCTTACGATGTTTCTTTAAATATCTGTCTCAGCTGCATAAGATTAGCACATTTTTCTTGGCAAGGAACACCTTTTCCTTTTTTGCTGGAGCATTTTTCGTCAGCAGCCTTTCTTGTTTTTCTTCCCAACACTTCCTCTGCTCCTTTCTGTCATCTGCCCTCATTGCATTCCCGGGCTTCAGCACTTCCCTCCCACCACTTCCCCATCCTCTCACTTAAAAAAATAGAAACATTAAAAAAATTCCCTGGTTCATTGATTGTGTAGCCTGTTTCCTCCCTGTTTTGCATTCCCCTGGGCAGACGTCTGGGACAGAGTGGAAGGGCCCTGGCAGCATGGGAAAGTCACCGTGTCACCGCGGACGGCGGTGCTCTGATGATGCAGTCAGGACGCGGGGCCTGGCGGCTCACAAAAGGCAGTGCGGGGCCTGGTGCTCGCAGCCCGGCTACACGGCCATCTGCTTCTAGTCTGTTGTCACTGCTCAGTTATTTTAAAAGAGGTTAGTTAGCCCAGGCGTTGCCTTATAACGACAGGTTCCTCTTGTATGCTTTTGTTACATGAGATTTTTGTTTGTTTGTTTAATGTTAGAACAGGGGATCTGAGCCAGGCATTGTCTTCACAAAGCCTGAAACTCTTAGGTCGGGTCTAGGCGCTCTTACTGTGTTCATTCACAAATGTAGAAAATACTCCAAATCCTCACAAAACCAGTTACGTGGAGTTTATTACCAGAAGTGTGAAGTGGGTCAGTGCTGGGGGTGCTATGTATAAATCAGCAGTTACTATGAGCCGCCTCAATACTGCCAGGCATGTGCCGAATATTGCAAAGGTGTTATTTTATCTTATATTACAATAGCTGTTACTATCCCCATTTTACAGATGCAGACATCTGTGAGTCTTTTGGACCTTTTCCATGACGACAGAGTGCCTCCCATACTGCGTGTACTCTACAAGGCAAAGCCTAGCAGTGGAGCTACTGTGGGGAAACCACAGTGACAATTTTTACGTTCTCCAAATAAAGATCTGTTTGGGTTAGCCAGGAGGATGGAATTACAGCAGTGCATTGTGAGCATGAGGATGGTTTTACTTGTACCTGCCCGAAAGGTTCATGTCTTCTAAGCACCTTATTAATGAGAGGGAGTAACAAGATGACCTTTCACCTATATACGTCACCCAAGAATTTACAGTGATTGTGGTTGTGGGGAAAGACAGCATTGCCATCATCTCATGGGTTAGTAGCACGGTAGCAGGTGTTCAGTGTTGTCATTATGGTTGGGGTGTGTACGTAGGCGCTTATTCTGTTTTGCAACTGCAAGGTGAGAGAGAGGTGAGTGGACAGCATTCCGCCCCCATCAGCAAAGCCAGGCCTCGTCCCCCGGCTGTTTTCCCTGATGCCTGATCAAACAGACAAAACAAATCAAAACAGCTTTGAGGAGGGTGCTACATCCCTCTGCTCAGTTTTAACCCTGATAGATCTAATTATTAGAGCCATATTGCTTGCTGGCAATAATTTGCTTTGGGTGCAACTCAGAGCTATGTTGAAAATTTTATTTTGCCTTCAGAAAATTGATATTCCTTTAAATCCCTCCTCCAGATTTTCCTGTGGAAAATTGGTTTTCTTAATTTAGCTGTCTTTTAGTTTTTCTCATTAAAAAAAGTGTGGCATGTGATATTAGATTTTTTTCTGAAGTGGAGTGACTTAAGTAGGTTGACATATGTGCTACAGTATAATTGTGCTGTCTTTTTGGAGCTCAACTCAGTAATTACATCCATAAACTTATTGCCTATGGTAAAATATGTTAACTGGTCTTTGACATAAAATTCATTAATTTAAATCAATACATGATGTTCTGAAATGGTCTAACTAAGGATCAATGACTGGCGGGTATGGTATATAGTTCAGGACCCAAACATTACTTTATGAACAGCAGTAAACACAAACATTTTCTAAATAGTAAGTCAATACTACGATTCCTAGAACACATATACTATGAAACCTACCAGAAATGTGAACTATAACATGAGCTCAATAATTGAATTCACTCATTTTTAAGGCATGGTATCCTGAATATTTTTGGTCTTCACCATACAGAGCTACCTTTCAGAAAGGGTCTTGGAATTTTAAAACTTCAAATGCATCACTCTACACACAGGGGTGCTGCGGGCAGGGAGGTTGGGGAGGGGAGGGACTCTGGCCCTCGGTGAGGGCTCTTTGCCGGCCGAACCTCAGTGAGTGCCAGAGCTACCTTCTCCACGGTGTCTTGGCGGATTCCGTGCAGACTGGCTTTTCTGCTTTCCAAATGTTGAATACCTTTAAAAAGCAAATTGATATGTACCAGGGTTGGGAAGTAAATTTGAATTCAAAGCAAGAATTTCATCAGAAATCCAATCCCAGGATTTTCTTTTGATTTGATACTACAGATCTACCAAAATTACATTAATGTGAAACCTTGAAAAAAGAAAAATAACCATCATTAATATGTGGTGCTTCACAGATAATATCTAGTTCAGCATTTCTGGGAAGCCAGACCCAGAGAAGAAAAGTACTCCGTGGCTTCTCCGCTCACTTTGTCTGCCTGTGCTCTCATCAGGCCCACCCACGTCCACTGTGCTTCAGTGCTAATGCACGCATCGTATTCAGTGCAGCAAGGGCAGTTTTCAGGTGGAACAACATATGCTGCTTCAGAAATTGGGACCAACAGAGAAGAGAAAAGGAAAGCAGTTCTTATGGTGGCTGCAGTTAATTTCTGCTCAGTGATCTTTGGGTGCCTGATCC
>PVKM010012709.1:0-31290 GCA_004027735.1 Carollia perspicillata | reverse complement strand
GCAGAAGTGGCCAAAGAGTCAAGTGTGTTGTCTAGAGCTTGATGTCCATGGCAACCGATGTAAGGTGACAACCAATGTAAGGTGACAACCTTGTGACAATTTGCCCAACACTTTCCCAGTGTTAGCATGGAAAGCTCCAAATCTCTGGAAGTCACTCAGTCCCAGGAAAAACCAGGATCGTTGGTTACTCCAGCCAACTTTCTCATCAGATCAGTTCTGTGGGTGGTTTATCCCTGCTGCTTATGTTCAAGCCTAGTTTTTCAGTTCTCCCAGCATGTCTGTGAGCCACACAATATCCCTTAAAAATATTTATGTAAGTGTAGCCCAATATCTCTTTATTCAAATTGTTCTGCTTAAATCAGCAAGAGTTGGTCTCTACTGCTGCTGCTACTAGGAGCCTTGAGTGAAACAGACATGTTTGTGCGTAAGCAGTTTGGAAACTTGTGTTTAACAATGATTCTATGAATTATATTCGTTTAGTTTGACTCATAGGGTTATGTGGACCCTATTTTATGTTAGTGAAACCTTTTAATATTATGAAAGATGCTGCAAAGCATCATAATGATTATTTTAACTGTAATTTTAAAATCCTGAGATACTTCTGAGAGTTGAGACTCTCATGAACCATTTCCCCTTGAGAATGAGGTAAACAAACATTGACAGAATATAAATCACTCGAAAGCAAAGTAGCTACCAGAACATCTTTGAATTTCCCCATCCCATCCCACCCCCCTAAAATTTGCCAATGCTTATTTCTCCAGATGAAGGATTTTAAAGTGAAAAAAAAAATAAAAAAAGGAAAGACACTGCACCCCCCCCATACATTTTTGGAGCATATGCAAAAAATTCCGCGTTGTTTCTCTGACAGTTAGACATCCCTCCTGAGCACTCGCACCTGCCATTCGGCTTCACCTTCATGACATCCTCCTGCTCCTGCATTTTGATCTTTCGTTCTTTGGAGAGAAGACCTTCATCGAGGATACTCCTGTTCACAAACGGGTTATTAAAGTATCATTATATAAGTTGTACACCTTTATTAATGAGAATGGAAGAGACAAGAAGACAAACAGCAATAAGCACCCATAATTCTGCCACAGCGAACATTTTGGCATTCTTTTTTGTAAGCATGCATGTCTATGGCTATAGGGTTTTCTAAAATTTGGGGTTACACTATGCCTACTATTTCAGAACCTGCTTTATTATTAGTATTGAAAGTTTCTTTCCATGTATATGTGCAGAAGGTATAATATTAGAAGAGTCTGACTCTCACAATGTATATAGAGGTATCATAACCTATCATCAGTGGACTTTCAGACATTCTCAGCTTTTATAAATGACACTATTCAAATGATATATATGTCCTTGACATTTTTATGATTATCCAAAAGTAAATATTAGAAGTAGAATTTTTACGCCGGAAGCTATGCTCGTTTTTGAGGCTTTTCTTATATTTTGCCAAATCGCTTCCCAGAAAAGTCTTGTCTTTTATTCTCCTGCTGGTCATCTATGAAACTGCACACTTCCACTGTCCACAACACTGAGTATTACCATTCTTTTTAATCTTTATTGATGTACCTTGCTTTTTTTGTTCTTTTTTTCTTTTGTTTAATCTTTATTAAGTTGATAAACAAAGAGATATCTCATTCTTCTATTGATTACTTCTGAGGCTAATCATTTAGATATATTTTTTAGCCTTGCGGTTCTTTTTGGAATTATCTGCCCCTATCAAGTGCCCATTGTCTTTACTGCGGATATACGAGATTAACCACTTCATCCTACCTTTTATTTATTTTTTATTTTTTATTTTTTAAATTTTATTTATTTATCTTTAGAGGGGAAGGGAAGGAGAGAGGGAGAGAAACATCAATGTATGGTTGCCTCTTGTGTGTCCCCTGCTGGGAACTGGCCTGAAACCCAGGCATGTGCCCTGACTGGGAATCGAACCACATCCTTTGGTTTGCAGGCCCGCACTCAATCCACTGAGCCACACGAGCCAGGGTTCATCCTACCTTTTAAAGTGCCAGGCAGCAAACTCCGATTCAGAACAGATTTCTGACGCCCCACCCCCAGAGCTGTCATTTTTATTTGCTTTGTCACCATCACCTCGCTACTTGGTCTTTACAAATTACTACCTCCCTGAATAGGTTTCTGATTTTCGATCTCAACAAGTCCTTTCTCAAGAAGTCCTCTGACTTTAAACATTTATTTCTGTTTATCCCATGAAGTCTCATGCTAATATCGTACTCCTTATTTTAAATATAGATGTTTAGGAATTTATACTTTGTATAGAAAGAAGTCCAGCAGATAGTGCCAGAATGCACTTATTGTAATCAGTTTTCTCTTTCGGTTAAAGATATTATCTCCCTTTTTAAAAAGGAAGAATGCATGTTTTGGTTTTCTCTTCTATTTGAGGAACACAGACACCATCGAAGAAAATAGTTTCAATGCTGGTGTTTGTCATGAGCTGGGAGTTTGGAGGAAGTCACTCGGTATCTCGGCAGCAGTGTCTGCTGCCTGTTGCCCCTCGGCTTTGCTGCCCCTCGTGTCTGCTAATACCTCAAAACCCATCATCACCCACTTCCGCAGCCTACCTGCGGGGCGGTTGCTGGAGGCTGTTAGTATCAGTCACGCCAGAGAGAGGCGAGTGGGCGGGAAGCTCTTCAGGGGATCTTGGTTGGCTTTTCTATCTTAGCGCTATTTTTAACGCTCTGCAGTCAGTGCTGATGACATTAGACAATCGCTGAATCTCAGCGCCCTCGGTCACGCTTTCTCCGGCTCAGTCCTCTCCCACCTTAGAGCCTTCTCCCAAGCTGCCCACTTGTGCCTAGAGTGACCATATGCTGCCTTCTCCTGGAAAGTCCCAATTTCAAATATCTGTCCCGTCGCCAAATCAGATGTCAGACCATATGCTTCATATTTTCTTTGGGGAAATATGTTCACTTACCTATGTTCGAGCTCATCAAGACTTCTATTGGTTTTGCTAGACAGCTTATGAGAACTGTCATTATTCCAAAAATGCAGCTCAGCTGCCAGACAAAAAAAGAGAGTGTGCAATTTTATCTAAATAAAATTCTAAAAAAGTGGCTGCTTTGTGTTTATTATTACCAGCTCGTATTGCCATTGTCCTAATAGGGATTTTAGTTTTTAAAGCATAACGTGCTGGAAAACTGTGCTACTTTTCTCTTGGTGAAACATGCCTCTGTAGAGCCTTGGCTATTGGAATCCTGACGCTGTAACAAAGGTTACAGAGGGTGCATAGGAATTTTCTACAGAAGCACTCCAGCCTAACAGGCATGATTTTTCGGAGCAAAGGATCGCCATGCAGACATTTCAGACGAATTTCCACTGGTTAGATGGCTGTCGAAAACCACAAGGGTCAGGGAGTGGAAAGGGAGGCCGCATTTGTGAAGAGTGCTCTTTAGGGAGAGCTGTGCTGCATGCACATCTTACACCCGCTCACCAGGGCGCGGAGGAGGCGAGGGCGCTTGCCCCTTCACCTCTGGCCTAGCGAGTGGGCGTTCTTACGGGATCCTTCAGGGAACTAGGGTGGGAAGGATGGCGTAGAAAGGGCTGATGTCTCCACCCAGGAAAATCTAGAGGGCCGGGCAGGCTCTTGTTATTAGAGAGGATTTACCCAGAGGTTCTGGGACCAGGGTTTGTCAGGACAAAGGATGTATAATGCATCCCACAGACCACAAAAGGGGGAAGGAGCCAGTCCAGAGATCTTTCTGACACCACCCCCACAAGGGAACTGCTTGAGCTATCAGGTGAGTTCTAATAGAAAATGACTTCATGGTGTGGCTATCAAAAATAAAAATAAAAATCTGAGGCTACAGGAGAAGTGGCAGCCAGAGGAGTAGGAGACACGGCCCGTGTCACAGGACTTGTTGGAGGAGTTGCAGCTTGATTGGCATGAGAGCCTCAGAGGAACTCACACACGTTCCCACCAGACAAAGAGCCAGCTTTAAACATCTGCCAGTCCCAGCCAAGGAAGACCTTCCGGCCCCCTTTGCCCTATCCCCTCCCTGTGCTCCAACCGGGGACTCCAAAAACAGCAGCTACCGAGTGGAGGAGGAGGTCAGCAGGAAAGGGAGAGGCCGCTGACCACATGCCTTTTCTCCACGGCTTTCCTTTCTCAATGTCCTGTGGAGGCGGAACTTCATGATTTAAAGTGATTGTAAGAATAAGTGAGCAGAAAAGTCATGAAAGTAGCTGAAAGTTATGTCTTAAGGGTGAGGTGGGGGAGGGGAAACTCACTCTTCTGAATTAATTTCTAAGGACAGTTAGGTTTTGGCTGTATCTCATAAATCGTACCAGCTCACTGTAATGGATACAGAGACTTCCCACTGGATATTTGGTAAGAAGCCTTTCAGAACTTGTAGGAACAAGTCTTAGGGGGAAATAAGCATTGCAAGCCCAGATTTATAAAATAAAATTTTGCCATTCCTGTATTAGGGTCATTCACCAATCACTATAGTAGAGTCCTGAAATGAAAGAATGTAGAATATTCAAACTTTACTTTCAGTAAGAAGATTGTTGAACCAAAACATACCTTTTAGCCATGGTGATTAAGATAAAACAGTGACTGCAATTCTTGTACAGTTTTCCTGTATCACCTATCCTTTTAGGTATGATGGGCCCAGATAAAGAATTTCAATTTTAAGGGGATTACATTGTTATGGAATTGGTATAATTCTCTAACATTACATGCATCAACTAAGAAGGAGCATGACCCTAAAATGAGGTTTAGGGGTAAGAGCAATGGTTAGAACTGGGTTCAGCTACAGTTGGTAAAAACAAAAATAATACATCATAGACTCAATATATGAGGCTTCATTCTCTATAAAAGAAGTTTGGAAGTTGAAATTTCAGGTCGGTCAGAGGTTCTACAAAGTCATCAGGGACCTCAACTCCTCCCAGGTCATCTCTCCAGCATTCCTGCCGGGCCCTCTTGTATCCTGGGTCAGATGGTGGCTAGGTTCCCCCGTCCTATTAATGTTCCAGTTGAGAGGCAAGAAAGAAGGGCCTGTTCCTTCTCCTTGAAGAAAATTTCTGTTATTCCTCTTTTGCCAGAATGCATGGCTGCAAGGGGGCGGAGGGCAGGAGTTGTTCTAAATTGAACACATTTGGGTCCTGTTACGAAGGCAGAATGAGAAAATGAATGTAGAAGCAAGCAGTTAGGTGTCGCTGGCATGGAGACTCAAATACATTTCTTCTTTTACGATGGCTAGGGCAAACATTGCTAATAAATCAGAATTATTGAAAAAGATGATTATTATACTATAGGTATTATTGTCTTCAAAAGCTTGCTTTCTCTTTGTAGACAACATCTTTGTCCCTTGCAAGCAGAGAAAGACTAATTTATGATCAATTATCAGGAAACCCAGTAATTTGTTATATTAAAGTTCACTATTTCATTGAGAAGAGAAACATCTCAGTAATTCTAAAATTTGTGAATGTATTATTCATCTTATCATTTATACAATGAACATTTACAGAATGTTTAGGACTGGGGGAAAAAAGACATGCTTTTTGTCTTTGAAGAACTAAAAAATAGTGGAGATAGCCACAAGAAATTTTAAATGTAAGAAATTGTTATAGCTGTTGTAAAAAAAAAAACTATTATTAGGTGTTGTGGGGGCACAAAAGAGCGAGGTATTAATTCCATAAAAAGAGATTGAAGGGCATATATCCAAGGTAAGGCACAAAGTGATGGTGAAGTTCAATTAAAAAGTATAATGCAATTTTAAGTATACCAAAAAGCACAGAGAATAACACAACAGACATTCATTTACTCACCATCTACCTCACAAAATATTATGAATATATAATCACAGGGCATACTTTTTATTAAAAATAATCCTAAAACCTAAATTTTGATATGAAGTTTGAAATGATTAGCAATGATATATATATGTATTGCCATCAAATCGAAGAATTACCGAGTATTAAGAATCTTCCTAAAAGTGGAAAAATGTTAGAGAAAGTGTTAGGAATCTTTTAATATATTCTAAAGCAACAGTGCTTGTCATTTAATAATTCTCAATTACTCTTATATTTAGGTAGACTGTCATAGAACTTAGATACAAATCTCTTTTTTCTTTCAAATTTGCAGCTTTTTTTTTTAACGTGGCAAAGGGAAAAGGGACTAAAAAATGTCCTGTGGGAGGGGAAGGGCATGAATTTCCCTTGACTCAGAAGAGGAAAGTGGTCATTTTCCTGGCTTTACCCTGCAAGTATTTGTCATTTTTGAAGTAGTCTTTTTCTGCAAAACATATGTACTTAAGAAATATTTCTTATACGTCCAAAGTCTAAATTCTAGCCCTGTGGCGAGTACTTCAAGGGAACGTGGGGCCACTGCCAAAGTCGGGGTTGTGTGCCTGGCGGAGGGAATGCATCAGGCGCGACAGCTCTGCTAAAATGGCCTTCACCACTTCCACTGGAGGCAGCCTCCCTCTCTGGCTATAGAGTTTCTTTACATTGTTCCTAAATAGAATTCCTTTTTAACAGTTTCTTTACACTGTTAACAAGGAGCTCCTGTCACCCATTGTTTGAAGACACTGTTTAAAAATTAATCCAATTCATATTAATATGGGGAATGAGGCTGACACAGAAAGACTTTCTACCTTTCCCAAAATCTGTAAGTGCTTAGATGATACCTAAAAAATGGAAAAACAGATGCTGCCAATCTCGGTATTTTGAAAGCAGGAAAGGGGAATACGTCAGGTTCTAGAAAAAGGAAAACACAAAGCGGGGCACTGGAGGGAGCTGAGGCCAATGACCTGCTGAAGCCCAGTGGGTCCTGGAACTGGAAACGGGAGGCTGAAATAGACATGGCGCGTGGGGAAGAGGGGAGTGGCCACACATTGATGACTGTTCAAGCTGAGTGATTGGCACATGAGGACTCACGCTATTTTCTCTGCTTTTCATGTGCTTAAACACTTTTGTAATAAAAAGGTTAAAATAAAACACGTCCTGGGTGCCATCCCAGAGTTAGTGAATCTCTTGGGCGTCGAGCATGCAGGTCTGCATGTTTTATAAACGTCCGATGTGATTTTTGACACGCAGTAAAGTGGATCACCACCCGAAACCAAAGGGGACTTGGTGGCGAGATGGATTTCAGACACCGGCCACAAGGGGTGGGAAAAACAGTTTTTAGTAGGTATCCTTTTCATTTCTTCTCACATTACAAAAGTAGGGACACTGGCTAGTCTTCTTCAGAGAGACATTTACGGCTCTGCCTGCCTCTTCCACTACTAGGAAACTTTCTTTTCTTTCTCTTTTTTCTTTTTTCTTCCAGAATGTCCATCCAACTTTATTGGAGGAAACCCTGCACTACCACTGCTTTCAATAATGCAAGCCCTACCCCACCCCAATGCCTGCTGGGCTCAGGCGATCATCTCCAGCTGCTGGACATACTCGATGACCTGTTTGGCCAGCTCAGTGGAGGGGATGGTAGTATCTTCTGGCTTCTGCTGCCGGCTGGCAAAGCTGCGGTAGTTGTTGAGGCCCAGGACCCACCTTCGCTTCTTGGTGTAGCCTGTCATCTTTCTGGGTGTGTTGAAGAAGAGGATCCAGGTGGCCTCCGTGAAGAGGATTTTCTCATAGGCCTTCCCGATGCATCCAGCAATCTCATCTCTGATCGTGTCCAGCAGGTTGCCAGTGAAGAAGGTATAGCTCTCGTCAGGGATGTTGCCTTTGGCCAGGAACACCTTGTTGTAGCTGCCCTGCATTAGGTATTGCTCAAGGGACACAGGGTACTTGATGCACACATCGGTCTGGACGTCCCTGGCAGACAGCCGCTCCAGCTCGTTGTGGAATTCAGCCACCCAGTTCTGAGACAGCAGGATGAGGAGGTTAAGGCCCAAGAGCTGGCGCATGTATGCTGACTCAGGGAGCTGCTCCCTGTAATTGAAGTAGCAGCATTTGAGCTGGGCCGTGTAGCGCTGGGAGGAAGGGATGTCCTTGCACAGGATACTTCACTGGGCCCCAATCTGCAGTATGCCACAGGCCAGAATGAGCCTCTGTTTGGTCAGTCTGGCCCCTGTGGTTGTAGGAAGTTGAGCCCCAGCAGAAACAGCTTGAGACGGTCCAGCTCTTCACTGCATTTGCTAAGGTTGGGGCTTTTGCAGGTCCACTTGCCCTTGAGCTGCTGGCCACAGCCTGTGGGACCATACCTGTGGCCACCGAAGGCCTGGAGTTCAAGGAGACCACAGCCCAGTTCAATGCTGCAGCTGCCATCTTCCCACTACTAAGAAACTTTCTCATCCCTGTATACGTATTGTTTGATTTTGTTCTTATGCAGTCTTGAAAGAGTGATTATAATATAGATTCGGCTGATCATAAAGGCTCAGTATGATTTGCCTGAATTACTCTGAATTTCAGCCCTACATAAAATTGTGAAATAGAAAAATTTTCTTTCTCTGTCTAGGCTCCTCTTTGTTCCCTGTGTGATTCCCTCTTTCCTCTGATTCCCAGTATCCCCAGTATATTTCTTCCAATCTTCCCCCGTTAAAAAAAAATCAAACTCATTTATACAAGGTTATTGATTAGAGTCACGAAGTACTTATTTCAGGGAAAGTTCATTTAAATAGAGCACAAAATTTAATTCAAAAATTAAAAAAAAAGTATAGCAATGTATTCTCAGGTAACCTAATCAAGAAAGGATTTTGGTGGGTAGTCAAGTTCAAGATCCACTAAAATTTTACCAAGTAGGTTGTTACCTATTCATTCCATTGAAAGCATATTTTTAGAAAAGTTAGATAATGTGACTACAGCTTTTTCTTCTGTAACATAAGGTGAAAAATTTAGCGTTGGCTGAAAGGAATAAAAAGCCAATTTCAAACTTCCTTATAGCTAAGAAAATTTATTGCCTTGGGAAACTCCCTAAATCCAGAGGAAGGGGTGGGCTTCAGACTGGGTGGAAGCTCTGACATCATGTGTCAGCTTTATCCTCAGGCTGGCTTCCCTCATGGTGGCAAAGTGGCTGCAGTAACTATACGACTCACATCCACCCATCACATCAGCCAGAGCAAGTGAGGGAGCACACTTCTTCTCCCAACAAACACAAGGTCTGGCCTTCCTTATGACCGGACCAATGTAGATCCACCTTAGTATCTGCCCATGAATACTCAGAGTTAGGTGAGGACGAGATTAGGCTGACCACGTACATCAGTTGGGGCCCACACCTGGAGCTGGAGTTGGACCTATTCCCATTTGAATCATTTGCTGTGTGAACAAAAATGGGGTTTTATGGAAAGTAACCTCGTGGTGATCTGGTCATAAATTCCCAGTGGGCAGGTCATGGTGGCGACCTGAAGTCACGCCCCAGGCCTGTAACTTCTTTAGTGACAGGTTTTTAAGCCAGCCCTGTCCATCTTGTGCATGTTGACACGCCTTTGAAATGCCACATAAACTTGACTATCCTTTTTGGTTTTTTTTTTTTTTGGTAAGTTTGACTATCTTCTAATCTAATCCCATGCTTTCTCCCACCTTCATGAAATCTTTTACATTCCTTCCTTAATTTCAAGTGCATTAAAGAAATTGTAAAACTGTTATTCTCCAGAGCATCTTAATCTTACTTCCTGAAAACTGTTGCATGTTCGTCTCAAATAAATTCTTATAAAAATTCTTTACAGGTTTGGATGTTCTTACATCAACTGCTGCTTCACAATTCAGAGAAATAGAAACACATTATAATATTCCACCCAGTAAATACCATAATTTACAGTCTTCCATTTTTGTTCAGTGTTTAAGTTTCCCCAGTGTTGTTACATTTATGGTATTTTAAATCAGGAATTGTAGACCTACACGAGTGAAACAGGACAGTGTACGGGACAATGGGGAACAGAGAAACCGCGGGGAGAGAGTGCATGTCCTACAGGTGATTGTCACCAGGTGAAAACCTAAGCCCACTGCTTCCAAGTTTTCCATGTTTTAAAGAGCAGCTCGGAATGCATGCAAGACCTTCTGATGTAACTTTTAGAAGCACCATGCAGGTGCTTAAACAAACTATGTTTGTGGGTTAGATCTGGACCGAGGCCACCGGTTTCTGTCATGGTATGAGTCACGCTAGAGTATTTTATAACACCTTCCCCCAAAGTGAGAACGTCAGTCCTTTCATGGACCTGGGCTGCGGGGATATTTTTAATGCAAAGGAAGCCACAGTGGGGGGAGAAGCGAGCAACACACTTTGTATGAAGAACGTTCTGTTTTTAATTCTTTGGCGTGTACTTGGAATTGTGTTTCTTGTGGTGAGGATGAGTTTGCACTAAAATCACCTTCACTGTCTCTTATCTAGGTTCTCTTGTGACTTGCTGCCATCTAGGTTCTCTTGTGACATCTCTTATCTAGGTTCTGTTGTGAGGCACAGCTCAGTTTTACCGAATGACCCCTGGTGATTAGAGGTGTGACATGGGGCCATAGGACAGAGTTTTTCTTTTCCTTGTAACAAGCTGGCACATGGATGGATCCTTTAAGAGTGACTTAGATGTTATGCTCCACTTTAATGGGAGAATTAAACAGCTAATGGTGGCCATTATTATTGCTTTCAGAGACATGAGGAACTGAATGTGTGGAACAGTATTTATTGTGGACTCACCATTTAAAATATTTATTTTATTTTGGCTACGTTTTTTACTGAGTGCAGCTAAGCACCATAGTGTTGCCCTTTTTGTCAAAAAGCTTCTCTCTAGTTAGAAGATATCAGAAGGCAGAAACTGTCACTTTTTCCTTTGGGGACTTCCTCATGGTGCCCAGTGTAACTTTACCAGCACTTTATTCAGCAGAGCCTCAGTACCACTTGGTGGCTGATTTATCAATAGATTGCCTCAGGAAATCAATGGGGGACTTGACTTATTCTAACCCTAACTTCATTAAATATCAAACTGCCAGAATTTGAGTCAGGCCCAGAGCTAGGTGTACGCTTGAGATACAGAGGTTAATAAAAGGCCCAAGGTAGTTGCCACACTCCATTCGTCCTGTAGACATTCAAATTAGGAAAAAGAACTTGAGAGAGACGGCCTGTGGACAAACATTTATTTCTCAGGGTAGCTTTTGCATCTAGGTGGGCAAGTGAGTGCAGGGGAATTGAAGTGGGACAGAAGGGAGAATTTTAAACTACAGGAGTCATTAGAGCTTAAATCGTTAGACACATACTTAATTAAGTCTTGCTGCATTGTATTCATTCGTTCCTGCAGTAACACTTACGGAGTCCTTCCTGTGAGTGGGCACTGTGCTAGACTTCGGGGAAGACACAAAAATGAATGAGGCAGGTTCTCGAGGATTCTCTAGGGGGACAAACTATTGCACGGATTTACCCAGATGAGGTTGAGTATTAGGCGCCACAAGCTTACAGAAACAAAGTGCTGAGGAAATCGGGAAAATTTACAGGTCCTTTCTGACTGCAGTATCTAAGGAGGAGGAAGTCCACACAGTTCAAGGCTCAATCTGTATAGTATTTGTAGAGGGAAAGAGTTGGTTTATTTTATCTCCACCTACTTTGTACGCCTCAATTTATTGCCCCAAAGGATAAAGAGGTGTCAATGAGGGCAGCTTTTCTTTTTATACGCACCAAGCAGTGCTGAGCGCTCTCCTGTTCATCCCCGCAGATTACGTCCCTCTTCGACCTCCCCTGAGCCCCGCCGAACCCACCAACGAGGGAGCGTTTCGCGAGCCCACGATACCGTGAAAGAGGCACAGAAAAGAGCTCATACTCTTTAAGGTGACGTCCCTGAGGAGGGCAGAGTATTACCGGAAGCAGGGACACCAGCTCTGTAAGGAAGAAAACAATCGCCCCCAACTCCCCACTCCAGGTCCCTAGTCTACCAACCCACGCACTGCGAGTCCCCTCTCCCCTGCTCCAGCCCGTCCGCGGCCAGGCCAGGCCCGGCCGTGCGCGCCGCCGCCCGCAGGAGCGCGCACGCGCGCCGAGGGGCCTGACGTGCGCGCCCCCGACGCCCCTCCCCCTCGACCCGCCCCTCCCCCCTCGGCCCGCCCCTCCCTCGCCTCTTCCTGCCAGCGCCCTCCTCCCCTCCCTCTCCGCTCCTCTCCCTCCGCCCCGCTCCCTCCGCCCAGCCGGGGCTCAGGCGGCCGCGGAGCGAACGGGACCGGCCCGGCCGCACAGCGCCGGCGGCGGCTGAGACGCGGGCGCCTGGCGGAGTTGTTGCGGCCCTGCCGGCGGCGACGTGAGGAGGTGAGGCGAGGGCGGCCTGCTGGGGCGGGCGGGCGGCCGGGAGCGGCGGGCCGGGCGGGGGTGTCGGCGCCCGGGCTGAGCCGGGGGAGGAGGGTCGCGGAGGGGGCCGGGCCGGGACGCGGCGCGAGAGGACCGCGGGCGGAGAGCGCGGGGCGCGCTCGGGACGGTCGATTGCCGCCCCGATCCCGAGGTTCCCCCGGGTGGCGGCTCCTCGCGGCCCGGGCGGCGGGGTGGGCGCCCCTCACCTGGGGGCGGGGTGGCGACGGGGGCGCTCGGCCCGAGCCGTGCCCTCCTGACATCGCCGCCGCCCCCGCCGTGGCCGCTGCCGGGGTCGCAGCCCCAGCACCCCCGCGTCCGGTGGCTCGGGTGTGTGCTCGCCGGCGCTCGGGGTTCCGTTCCGGACCGGGTCTCGCCCTCGCACTCCCCCTGTCCCCGCCCGCACTTCGCCCGGCTCCGGCGGCGGATGCTTGTGGTTTTGCAGTCTGGGATGGGCTGCGTCCCGGGCAGATCCCTACCTGCCAGGAATGCCCGGTTCGCACTTGACCTCCTGGCCTCGGCAGCCCCCGTCCAGATTGGGGGTGCTGAGTCCCGCTGACTGAGTCAAAGTTTCTGAGACCGGCTGGTACTTCGCACCGGTCGCCCACGGCGCAGGGCTGGGCAGCAGTGCGTCCGCGGGAGGAGGGGGCCCCCTGGCCCGGCCAGCGAGGGGCGCCGGGGCGGTGCGTCCAGGTGCTGGTGTGTGCCCCTCGCGCCTCTCAGACAGGCTCCTCTCTGAAAACGCACCGACATTGAGGTGGTCAGAGGTACAACGTGAAGGGAACCGCCAACCTCGTCATGCACACCAGTGGTAGGGAGAACTTTTGCTTGCTTGACAGATTTCAGCGCTGACTGCTTGGAAACTGATTTCCAGGCCTGCGTGTTCAGTGCATTTAAATTCTCTTGTACATGGTGGAAGGTACGTGGTTGCTTGTTACAATTCTGAAAACACAGCTTCGTGAAAACTTCCTGACTTTTCTCGTGCTCCTGGTTATGTTGGGTTTCTGCTGCGTTTCTGTAGATACCCAGTGCTATGACATCAGAACATTCAAACTTGAAGTTTGCCTGTGGTCAAATAGGCAGTGCATTTTGTCCATGGAAAATATCGGCCCGCAAGTTGCTAGCCCTGGAGAACTGGCCTGTCAGCCAGTTTCTCAACCGAGAGTCCCCTATGAAATTGATGATGAAATTGCAGAGGAGAAAGACACGATGCATTTCAGGATACACGTGAAATTCACGTCAAATTGTATGGAATGCTCGCCTGCTTGGGGAGTTGGTTGACACGCTGAGTTAGACTGGTGACTATATTAAATCATTTCAAAAATGTGCTCTCATATTATCTATAAATAAGCCAGAGGGGGAGAATGGGATGTAGTTGGGCAGTGGCTGTAAGTGAACATATTGTATAACCTACCTACTCTGTGTTCTAGAAAGCTGGAAACAGGTAGTGGGTCCCGGCACTATTCAGACATTCAGTGGATATACCAACCAACCTGAAAACATGTGACTATAAATTTATGATGTTTTGGGGGCCTGAGTTATTTGATGCCAATTTTTATGTATTGTAACTGTGATAGTCTGAGAATTTTTATTCCTTTGCTACTTGTTTCATGATTCAGATCATTTTCTTTTCACTCTAAAAGTTATGATGATTTTTTTATTTGAATGACGTAATTTTATTAGGCATATGAAACAGGAGTTTTCATGTTTATCAGCTCACTACTTCTATATTTATGACTTCTGAAAACTTGTACTTAATTTTTTTTGCCTTAACACATACTCAAACTTATTTAATTACTGTATATTTATTTGAACTCAGATGATACAGCATCTCTCTCTTTTGAGTGGTCAAAAAAAAGAATTCGGTTTTGCCAAGTTAAAATAGTATGAGGGGGAGATAGCCAGGCTTCTAGAGATTAATTCTGAAGAGAGTAAAGCAAAAACTTCTTGTATCGAGGGTCTGCATTTTAGCCTACCAGTGTCTTGAAGTGTGGGAATGATTATGGCTGGAGAGAGGGTGTTTGGAGAATGAAGTAGATATGGTAGCCTATGGGGTTCCCAGACTCAGCGCTTTTTCACTGTCTCCCACAAGTTTTAATGAATTGCGACATGTGTATAGGTCATTCCTTATATAAATGCGTCAGGTTCTGGGTCTGGGCATGACTAGCGGCCCAAGGCTGATCCAGCCCCTGGTGCTGCGAAGACAGCTCAGAATTCTGACAGATAATTGTATGAGCACTTGTCCCCATGGAGAATGGAGGCAGAGAAAGTACGGACTCAAGCTTGAGTTATGGTAAAACACACCAATTTTTACAGAGAGGTTTAATATTCTGAGCATGGAGACTTGATTGGACTCTTGGCTTCTCAGAGTGGGGAATAATTTTCACTTTGTGGTCAGTGGACCCTAATGAGGAAGAGTTAATGGAATTAAGCAGAGCTTGTATCTCAGCATTCTCCTTTTCACACTTCACTTACTTTCATATTGTACTCATCTAGCAGGTAGGGTGCCAAAACCATTTGATTATAGCCAGTTTGTGCTCATGCTGACTCCTTTTTGACATTTTTTGGGGATTTTTTGGTGTAAATTTTGGGGAATTTTCTGGGAAACTTCTAGGCATATATTCAGTTGATTTGGAGTTAGAGTTGGGCTAAGATTATCAGTATATTTGAAATCCTGCATCTTGTTTTCTAAATAGCCTTAAAAAT
Organism: Carollia perspicillata; assembly: GCA_004027735.1. Classification (NCBI taxonomy): domain Eukaryota; kingdom Metazoa; phylum Chordata; class Mammalia; order Chiroptera; family Phyllostomidae; genus Carollia; species Carollia perspicillata. Next base: position 16,355 of record PVKM010012709.1, on the reverse strand, counting down.
AGAAAACACAGTTCTTTATAAACACTCATGGAAAATCTGGTTACAGATTGTGTTGTTGTGATAGACATAGTACAGCCAAAAATATATTCAAGAAACTTCCCCTCTCTGTGCCCAGTTTAGTAAGCTTAAATAAGACGAAAATAAGAAAGTATTTTTTTGAATAAAAGACTGAATATGAAGTCTAACAACTGTTTGCTGTGGTGTTTTTCCCATTGCCTATTCTAAATTCAAGAAGTACTACATGTCTCTAGTCCATGGCAAAAACTTAGTTCCAGTAGGGAATTCTGGGTGTTGGAGGTCTCACAGAGGGATGCAGGCATATGCTGGGGAATTTGGCTGGGAGATGCCAGGTATGGGAACGTGCCTTTTTATGGTACTGGTGTTCTCTATACCCAGGTTCTCAGAGAGGGGTGGGGTCATGGTACAAATACCACAACACTTGGATTTTTTTTCATACTGTAGATTGCCTCTTCCTTTTCTCCTCTTCTCCCAACCCTTTGCTAAATGAGCCATCGCTGCTTGTGGGAATATGTCGTAGCCCTCAGGTGTGTGGAGCTGAATGACTACTGAGAACCTTGGTCCTTTGCTGATACTTCCTAAGCCAAATTGCTACTCCTTGTAATTTACCTCTGGTGATACCAGTCTACGGCCATACCACCCTGGACGCGCCCAATCTCGTCTGATCTCAGAAGCTAAGCAGGGTCGGGCCTGGTTAGTACTCGGATGGGAGACCTCTGCTGATACCAGTAGGCATTTGTTACTGTCATTTTTGCGGAGAAATACAAATTGTGGTGGTGAAGTGACTACATATGTAACCAAGAGTAAGATTTATTGTATTGTGTAGTACCCATGGGAGAGACTAGGTGGTTGTTTAGCTGAACGATTATTAGATTGTTTTGACTGTGACACAGTAAGAAAAACATGTACCCGGATTCAGCACAGGCACATGAAGTTTAAAGAAAAAGTTTGGCGAGACAATACTGAATCTTTTGAGGGCCTTGCTAGAGCTGGCTCATCATAGTGGTTTGCAAGACAAATGTATGCATTTCCCTTCTCACTTAGCTCCGTGTGCAGTGACATCATGGTGGTAGCTGGAAATCGGCCATAGTGGCATATTCACACCAGGGGGATCAGCAAGTGGTACGATTCAGGGATTTCCCCACTCTGGATAGCCAGTGTTAAACACTAAAGTGCCTACAGCATGCTTTGATATTTTGTTTCATTTTTTTTTTTTTTTTTAAAGCTGGGTTTTGACCTCTAAATTGGTTTTATGGCCTGCTAATGTAACAGTTTATAGTGGTTTAGTCCACCTCTTCCCTTTGCAGGTGTACATACTAAAATACTGAAGTTCAAGGTCATATAGCTAGTATTAGCAAAGCCAGGTCTCTGGACTCCTAACCTGGAGTTATTTTACTGGACTTCTCTCCTCCTCTCTTAACCCGAGCTGTTCCTGTAGCTCAGTTGGATGGCCTCACATGTGCAAGACATGGTAGTGTTAAGCTCTTGGAGTAGAGGTATGTGAGGTATGAACTTTGACCTTGAGGCCCTTGTGCTCATGTGGGGGATTAAATATGGAAGCAAAGATAATGTAAGGGAGAAAGTAATATGTGGTAAAGAGATATTGATAAGGTACTACAAGAATGTAGAGAGAGGAAGGAGAGATTACTTTTAGTTGAAGGATAAGGCAAATGGAGACTTTTAAGCCATGCTTTGGAGAATGAGTAGGATTTGGATGTGTTGAAATAAGATAAACATAGAGGGAAAGGCCTTTCTGGGCCAGAGCCATCAAAGGCATAGAGGGAAAAAGCTAGGCAAGAAAGCGTCAGCACCAGATGGTGAAGAGCCTTGAATGCCAGTTTTCCTTTCTGCTTTTCAGTTTCTCTCTCATTTCTGTTTCTGGAGTCACCCAGTACTTCTTCACATTAAATAAGTTTATAGGCTGTGCTCCTGGGTAGAATATGATCCTGAGAGCACTTGGGTATCTATCCTTAGAGTAAAAGCCGAAGGGAAAAGTATGTGTCAGGAAAACAACCTTAGGCTTACCAATCCTAAAACTATGGCAGAGGGGAAAATATTTTCTCCGTAAGGAGATACCATTATTTTTTGTTTTGCCAAACAGCCTCAAATTGGCTATAGAAGAGCAGGAAGCAGTTTTGAAAGTCTTTTCAAAACACCCTGTAAAGCGTGATTTCTCAATGATTGGGTCTTGATTTTTGGAGGAAGGTCTGGTTCAGGCAGAAAGGCAGTTTATACAGGCCCCCAGCTGAGCTGACGAGCTCTCAGGGTTTAGGGTAGCAAGGCTGGGGTTTCACACCACAGCCAGCTGCGTGGGTTGATAGGTTTTTTTCCTCAAAGAGGCTACTTGGATTTCAGCAAATATGTGTGTGATGGCCTGTATGACTGAGGATGTCCTGGATGGAGCTTGCCTTGTTCCACAGTGGCATTAGGTGCCTAAAAATGAAGATAAATGACATTAAGTTGTGTCTGTTAATCAAATTGATGCACTGGTGGCAGTTCTCAAGGTTTTCTGTCTGGTGATGATTTCACACTTACCGCTTCTAATGAAAATGATGCACAGTCAGATTGGAGAAGCTTTACTTCTCTTTGACCCACTAGTTCTGTAAAGGTAAAAGCCCTTTTAGACTGTTGCCCAGGTAACAACACACACAGAAGCTGTTGGAAGTGTGTGGAAAATTTTGGTAATCTTGGTAATAAAGTTGCTATAATAAATAGCTACTTGGTTGGTAAAAAAAAAAAGCTGGGCGACTTCTGGATGGTTGGCAAAGAATTTTCCAGATGAGCTGTGGTTCCAAGATGTGTATGAATTGTGTCTTGGCCGTACTGTGTTCTTCATTTATTTAAGCTGCTGGTATGTAAAGTGTCAACATATATATTGTCCTGTCACTTTAGTAGGTTTCAGCAGTTGCGTCAGAACTGCCCCACGAGATAGCACAGCCCGAGTAGCACGATAAAGGTTCAGATGCAGCTTCCTGATACCTCATACCAGTCGAATGGGCTGGCTAATCATGTCAGCACAGGGTTTTTTTTTTTTTTTTAATTTATTGTGTGTGTGTTTGGAGATGTGTTAGTCTTTACAAATTGAGTTTATTAGAATCCTTCCAAATTTTCTACCATCTTTTTTTTGTGCTACAAAATGTGATGTTGATGTCCTCAACCTAGACTATGCATACATTTTCTGAAGATACGTATGCGTATCTTTGTATGCACACACACACACACACACACTCACAGACACCTTACCCATTAGTTGTTGGAATTTTTGGTGAAAATATAGTTTACCTGGCAAATGTCTAAAAACAAGTGTCTAGCTCTGTGAAGGCTATCATGTGATTAGTCACGAATATATAAGTAATGCAAACCCAAAGGGATTTTTGTGTGTGTGACCAGTTTCCAAGAAAGGGGTGCACATTGAAAGGCAAGGGCAGCATTTATTCATGTGCTGGGGGGGGCTTCTCAGGCCCTCCCCTCCCCCCTGTAATGCTGTCATATTCTGCCCTCATTGCTAGCAGTAATCAGGATCGGAGGACTTCAAAATCAGACTTTCCCTACAGAGGATGCAAATAACGAACACTATTTTTAAGAAAAATACAAACCCGTGGTTTTCAGTTTTTAAGTTTTAAGAGACATGGAACACTGGTTTTGATAAGCCATATTGAGTATGTAGTCCGTGCTTCAAGATGTATGTGTTGTTTTGAGGCCCTCTGCTAAGAGCATTATGTAAATGCAGATGGTTGCTAAAGTGGTAATTAAGTATTTCCTCCAGTAGTTTGTTTCTCTGTAGTAAATTTATCTTGGTATGACACTTTGAATAGATTATACTTTAGTGAAAAGTCAACCCTTAAAGGGGGTTTATGCATATTGCCAACAATATGGTTTATTAGGTCGTTTCACAGTAATTTTATTTCAGTAGCTATTTGCTGTCATATCTCATTCACTTATTATTTCCACATATCTCCTTTGTCTTGACTGTATTCTTTCATTTTAAATCTTTGTCTCATATCTGTCCTGCTGTTAATAGCCGTGTTTGGACTGATGTTTTGATTTGCCTTTGTTCCAGTCTTTTTGTGTTACACAGATGTATCACTGCCTATCAAGTTGGTACTGAATTGTAATTTAGTTAGTATCTTCTTTCCTCCATGCATTTTCCCCCCTCAGTAGTCTAGAATCAACTCTAACACTAACACAAGCTTCCTGGTAGTTAATGGGAAAATGAAATTAGGTATTATAATTCAAATCCTAGGACCACTGATTTGCCAAGACTAGTAAACCTATATAATTTTTATACAAGAGTTATGCAGCTTAATGAGTCTTGGCCTCTAGGGTCTTTTTAAAAAAAAAATTCTGGCCTGAATTTCATATTTCTTATCACCATTGTCAATTTTGATGGATGAAACAGGTTTCTCCTGTAGCACTTGGTTTCACAAACAATAAAAATTGCAATCTGTACCATTCAAAGATACCAGAAAGTTTTAAAAAGATAATTAGTAATAGTAGGTTAGGGAAGCCAGTTTGTTTAGCAACTAATGATGCTTCCTATTTTGCTTGTAAATCTCATGTTCTCCTGTGAATCATAGTGGAACTTTATTACGTTTCATTGAGAATTCACCTTTCTAAAGAAGAGCTTCAGCAATTTTGTGTTTTGAGAATTTCATTTGGAAGAGGATTACAATAGTACATTTTAGAAACTTTGGCCAAAGGGTGATTGGGGGCGAGGTATGTGGGCAGAAAAATAGTCATGAAGCTGCAAATAACTGGCGACATTTTTGGTTTTGTGGAAGGCGATGTAGGTAGAACTGAAGACCGTGCTTCTTGATCTAGTGCTGCTGTGAGATTCAGAGAGAATAAGGGACTTGCCACGGTTTTTCTTTTTGAATAATAATAAAAACCAACTAACATTCACTGAGCATTTATATGGGTTAGTTATCAGATAATGCGCGTTATCTAGTCCATCTTCACACTAACTGTATGAGGTGGGTGCTGTTATAATATTTCCAGTTTACAGATGAGGAAACAGGCTTAAAGAAATTCAGTCAGTTGCTTAAGGTCACATAGCCCTGAAGAGGCAGACCCCCCCTTTGCTCCTAAATCTGCCTGTATTGTCTCCCAACTCCTCTGTATTGATGCTTCTTTACGTGGGGATGGTGGTACTTGCCGTGCCTGTTTCACAGGTTGGTCATGAGGATAAAAAAATGTAAGGTTTACAAAAGAATACCTATAAATGTGCCTGGTGTTTCATTTTACTGGATAGTTTATTTTATTTTAAATTTATTTTTAGAGATGGGAAGGGAGGGTGAAAGAGAGGGAACCATTGAAGTGAGAGAGAAACATCTATCAGTTGCCTCTCTTGTGAGCCCTGCCTGGGATTCAAACCCTAACCAGAATTGACCTGGCAGCCTTTCACTTTGTGGGATCATGCCCAGCCAGCTAAGCAACACCAGTCAGGGCTCACCGAATAGTTTTTGAGACGCCAAAGAAATCTTTGAACTAGATAAGCACATATATTACTTTGTAATCACTAATGACATAAAATAAGTCAAACAAATGACTATTTGAAAGGCTACCATCTACAAAGTAGAAGACACATTTTGTGTGGGTCCAGAGGGTCCTTGAGTGAAGGGCAGAGGAAGGCAGAAAGGTGGCAGTCTGTTGATTAAAGGTGGGTTGGATGACTTCTGGCAACCTGAACTCTTTCTCCAATGAGGAGTATATGTAAATAACATTAGGCGAGCTCTAAGATGCTTCCAACATTAAGATCTATGAGTTTTCATAATAGGTGACTTTTCTTCTATTCCAATACCTTAGAATAGGTTGATAGACCCAAAATATCATTTTTCTTTAGTTGGACTTATCAACAGGCACCATTCATTGTCAGTTTTTTTTTTTTGCATGTAGAGTGAACAAATGTGGGGAAAATGTAGTTACATATTTTTGCTTTTCTCCCCCCAATAGATAAAGATGTTTTTCAGAGTATGGTGGGTAAAACAGCTTAAAATAGTAGGTTGACACATGCTTGTTCATAATACTTTTCTTATGACTTTCCCTTAGATTTAGATTTCCTGAGTGTATATTTTCAGGAGAAAGTTAATATTAGTATGGGTATAAAAGGTCATTTTTATTGTATGGAGCGTTACAGCTTTAGGCCGCTTTGTGCAGTTGGTTTCATTCACAGCGATGTGTGAGAGATCTATTGGCTGTTTCTTGCACGCCCCCAGCTGGGGACCTGGCCCACAAACCAGGCATGTGCCCTGACTGGGAATCAAACCTGCGTCCTCTGGGTTCACAGGCTGGTGCTTAGTCCACTGAGCCACACCAGCCAGGCCTCAGTCATACTTTTTCAGTGAATTCGTAAACTGTGTTAGAATTGAATTATATCTGTCTCTCTATCAATAAGCTTATTAAATGAAATCTCTTAAAATGAATAACTAGTATATAAAAATGCAGTCTTTGAGCAAGATGGTAGCAAATTATTTGTTCTGCAAATTACACTACCAGCCTGAAAAACTTTCTCCAGCCCTTATCCATGTTATGATGGCAGTGGTTTCACTAGGTGGAAAGATTGTAGTTTCTTTTCTTGGACTTGCTGCTTTCTGACCTTATTCACTTGTGTTGTTGGCTGTGCCTCTTATTGCCATGATCTTGGCCTTTTCGTGATGGGATTGTTATTGATTTACTTCTTGGGGAGGAAAGGACCTTGAATCTGAGAGGCTTACTAGCTCTGTGACCTTACTTAAGTAATCGCACTTCTGGGTTTATATATGTCTGTAAAATGAAAGTACCGAATTTTTCAGACCATAAGACACACCTAAGTTTTAGAGGAAGAAAATAGGAAAAAAATTTTTGAAGCAAAAAATGTGGTAAAATATTCAGTAATGTAAATAACATAGGCCACCCCCCCTCCCCCAGCGAGCCAGCTAAGCTACATTCAAACTCTAAGATGCACACCCATTTCCTCCCAAATTGGGGGGAGGGCGTCTTATAGTCAGAAAAATATGATAATAATTTCTCATGGCTGAAATTTAAGAAATAAAATGGGTGTGTGGGACATAGAAGGTGCTCCATACATGGTTGGTATTCTCAGCTCTGTTATCAAGCCGGAATGCTCAGTATTAGTTATTTATTAGTGACTTTAATTGACAGCAGCAAACCAAGAAGTAGGGTGAGGGAGAACTGGATGACATGGGGAATGATGGCAGAGAACCAACGCTCTCGAGCTCAAATGGAAGGCACGGATGGGGAGGGCCTGTGGCTTTACGTGAAGGATTACAGGTGGCACCAGATTGGATCAGATGTGGCGGAACCTCTACATGCTGGCTTGAAACCTGATAAACCAGATGGATGGTATTTTTTTTAGTTGTTACAATACTAAACTACTTACTTGATTAGAGAATAATTTTTTTCATTGAACCGAGTCCAGTTCATTCAAGGCTCGTGGACTGTTGAATTGTGATAATGTGTTCAGACATTTCTAGGAGTGAAGTATTTTTTCCCCTTTCTTTTCCCCTTTAATGCCACAAGCTGTTGAGATCTACATTGCTGCTCCTGCTGGTGGGGTCTGCCCTGTGTTACTTGTCTGCTCTTTCGCAGGGCACGGTGCTAGGTGCTGTGGAGGAATGTGGAGATGGCTAAGGCGTGAACCATGTGTTTCAGGAACTTGACTGTAGCAGGGAAATACATGCATGTATTAAAAAGAACTGATTTTTAAAAAGAGCAACATTATTGACTGAAACAAACTTATTCTCTGAGCCCAATAGCCCTGGTATTATTTGTTTAAAGATAAATAGTTTTGCTGGGGAAAAATCTTAGGCTATTGTATGTGCTGGTGTGAAAAATTAATAGAAAAGTTGAAAATGGAAGGTTTTGACTAATGTTAATCTTCCATCTTATTTGAAAATGTTAGAATTATCTTCACATAATTCCTTCACTAATAACTTCTAAGGATTTAAAAAATTATCTGTAAATCTTAAAGTGTCTTTACTTTGATACTTTTCAATGTGATTCATTGAAAAGTTGGTTAATTATTCTATATATCATTCCAAAGTAGATAAGTTAAATCATCATGATTTAGATATTTTACTATGACAGTATTTTATCTTAGTTTGTGTACTGCTTGAAAAAATCTATTGCCATATGATTATTAAATTTGTTTGTAATATCTTTTAAACAAATGTAAAAGCTGTAGCTTGATTAATACTTTTATATATGAGAATTTCTAATCAGGAGGCTTTCTGCTTAGATTTTCCTGTTGCTGACTTGTTATTCAGATCTTAGCTCTCTTCATTTTTTCTAAGCCACCAATCCGAGGTGGTGGTCCCTTAATCCTTCCTCTAGGCTTACTGTGCCACATCGCTTGCTCGCTTGCTTCCTTCCTTCCTCCCTTTTTTCTTCCCTCCTTTCCTCCCTTCTTCCCTCTCTCCTTCCTTCCTTCCTTTCCCCTCTCCCAGGTGCTTGTAAGCTCCTTGAGAGCAAGGAATTAACTCTTTCTTCACTTTCGTTATCTCTAGTGCTTTGAATAAAGCACTCAAAACTATGTTGATTACAGAATGAAGCAGAAATTATTGCCCCTAATTAGCTTCAAGTCTTTCTTGAAAAAAATTATTTCGCTATATATTATCCCTTGGTTTCTTCCTTTGCAAAATGGGTGAGGGGATGGAAGACAAAAGAGATTGAGTTAGGTTATCTTGAAAATCCCTGTCTTTTAAAGGCCTCAATGTGAGCTTTGAGTTCTGTTCAAATGATGGTGATGAATATGTGCTCAGGTGCCTAATTAGTTTCTTACTCTGCCTTCTCTGGAAACCAATATTTATATTTGCAGAATTACTCACTTCACTGTAGAGTCAACTTTGATTACAGAATCAGGTTTCTTGGTGTACCTAGATTATTAAAGAGCTTAGATCTGTAACTGGATTTCTGTTCTGATGACCAAATTAAGTAAGATAAATTTCTTCGACATATCCAAGTATTAGATTGAATTGATCTTTTTGTCATTTACTCTAAATATCAGGAAATTGAATCATACCAACTTTTTAATTATTTTTAATTATGAGCGTTATGATTTATATGAAATAAAACTGAGGTAATAGTCATATAAATAAAATGAGAGTTTATATAAAAAGTAATATTTGTAGTAATTCCTGAAAGACAGTGGGAATTATAGATATAAACTGTGTTTTTTTTGTTTGGCCCATGTGACCAGAATTTTAGACAGTGGGCCCTTTCTTTCTTCACTTGAGAAACTTTATTATTGTAATGAAGAAAAACATTTTTTTCTTTAAAATTAAATCTATTGGGGTGACAGTGGCTGATAGGTCCACATAGCTTTCAACTGTACATTTGTATGCTATGTGATCTGTATATTACATTGTGTGCCCACCACCAAAGTCACATCATCTTCTGTCCCTGTATGTTTGGCCCCCTAAAAACATTTTTGAATGGGTAAAGGAAATAAACAGACAGTTGGTAGCAGAGGAAAAATAGCCTATGAGCAACTCATAGAAGAATGTGAGATCCCATCGGTATTCAAATAAATATTTTTAAAGCAAAATGAAATATATTTTTATATCTATTTCAAAATTTTTGAGAATAATAATATGTGGTACTGGTTAGATTTTAACAAGGCAGGCATATATAAACATTGTTAGTGAATTGTGATTTGGTGGTATATATCTTGAATTGTTAGACTGTTCATAACCTTTTAATAAACCTTTGATTTAGTAATTTCACTTCTGAGACCATCCTAAAGAAATGACTACAGAAAAAAAAAAGGAAAAGGTAAAAACAGGTTTATGCAGGGGAATATTCAGAGCATATTATTTTTTGTAGCAGTAATTTGGAAGCTACTTGAATTTCCAACAGTAGGAGATTTTAAGCTGTAATACAGCTATTCCAAGAACCATTTTGTAATATGCAAGTAGTTACAAAGACTACATTACCATAAATATGCCTATATTTAAGGAAGGGTTAATATAACCATATAAAGTATATAAGAAAAATATGAAGAATGCACTGAAATGCTGATTGTATTAGTGTGATAGGATTATGGAAGTGTTTTTGCTTTCTGGATTTTCTAAATTTAAGTTACTTTTATAATGAAAAATGTATAAATCAGATTTTAGTATCTGTGGTAATTTTTTTTAGCATAACTATGGTTGCCAGATTTAGCAAATAGAAATACAATATTTGGGACATACTTATACTCAAAATTATTGTTTGTCTGAAATTCAGGTTTGAACTAAGTGTCTAGTGTTTTGTCTGACAACTCTAATTATGACCATGTTTGAAAGGTCAAGGAAGTTGGAATAACGGGGAAAGGGGAAATAGGGTTGTAACTACTCTGCTTTCAACACTGGGACTTTTTATAAGTTTCATATTTGAAGTGAAAATAAAATGACATTTGTAAGAAATTCCAGTAGCCTTCTGTGTCTTGAAGAAGAAGTAATCTTTCCACAGAATGAGATGTCATGACTTTTTGGTTTGAAAAATATATAAAATTTGGAATCCAACTGAAGATGAGTCATATGAAGGTGAAGGTCAATTTAGTAGTCATTGTTGATGGACTTAACATACTCAGTCAAGGCTGATGTTCACGGCACCAAGTGAACAGACAGAGACCTTGCCCTCACGGAGTTAGTCATTTAATGGGGTGTAGGGAGTGCAGGGCTCTGTGACAGGTGCAGTGATAGGGCCCTGTGGGTTGCAGTGGTAGCTCAGAGGAGAGGCACCTGACCCAGAAGTGAGATGACGTCTGAGCTGAGAAGGAGCCAGAGTTAGCCAGGGAAATGGATGTGGGAGTGCCGGAGGGTAGCAGGTATGAGGGCTCAAGGCAGGGAAGAGCACGGCCCATCTGAAGGAAAAAGGAAGCCCAATATGGATTGGACAGCGGTGCCCACAGGGAGGCTCTAAAGATAAGCAGGGGCCACATCATGCTGGGCCTTAGAGGTCATTTAAGAAGCTTGGGCTCTCTCCAAAGAATAACGTGACATCAGATTTTTGTTCTAGAGAGATTATTTTGGCCTAGGTGTGTGGAATGTAAGAAGTAAGGCTGTAGTCAGGAGGACCGAGTAGACAACCCTTAGAATTATCCAGGTAAGTGAATGGGGGTAAAAGTAGGGAGGCTGGAGAGGAGTGGGCAGATTTGTTTAAGAAATTTTTGTGAGGTAAAATCAAAAGGACTTTGTGATGTATCAGACTTGGGGGAGAGAAGGAGTCACTGATTCTTGGGCAGTTTTACCTAGAGGGATTAAAGGAGGAACAGAGTTTTGGGGAAAGAAAATAGGAGTTTGATTATAGTTGTCTCCATTTCCCCCCATTATTCTCCCCTGTCCTACCCACCCCCACCTCCCACATTTAATTGAACAATGAAAAAAAAAACCCACAAAAACTTTGCAAACCATTTTTGACATGTTCGATCACTCACAGCATCTTTTCCATGCACCGCACAAATCTTTTTTTGCATTTCAGTTGTGTTTTTACCTTTCTTGAAATAATAAAGCATAATATGCCAGAAAAGAAAAGTCTGACAATATAAAACAAAAAAAGGACGTAGTTGGAGATTTGATATCTGTAGGCGACTTGACCTGTGGTTATCAAAGTGGGGAGTGATGTCCAGGTTTAAATTGTGCCGTTTGAGACTAAGGGGCCAGAGTAGAGGAGGCCCAGGACAGAATCCTGAGGGACTTCCTTTTGGAGACAAAAAAAAAAGATTGTTTCTAAAAATTTACATGTTTATATATTTTTCTTCTGTTTTGTTGTATTTATTTCTGTTTATTTTGTTTTGCTACATCTCTTTCCTGTATTAGAGTTAAGCAGGACTATGTTTCTTGTTGACCTCTGTGTGCATAGTACTTGGGATGTAGTATGCATTCAACAAGTGTTCATTGAATGAATAATTGCAGTTTTCTTTATTACTGCTTTTCTTTTCTTCCTCATTTGAGTCTTCGTTGCAGGCACTCATTTTTGGAATCTCTTTTCTACTGTGTGATCAGTTTTTCTCTTTAAATCAGTGTAATATAGGTATGTTTTCTTTCAACTTTTCATTATGGAAAATTTCAAATTTATAAGAAAGAATATAGTTTACTCAATATCCACATAACCATATAAATTAGAAATTGATTTATTTTATTCCTAAATATTTAAACGTGTCTCAAAAATAAGAGCATTTTCTTGCATAAATATAATCACTTTCTCACAGTATTACATCTAACTAAATTAACAATTTCTTACTATCATCAAAAAACCAGCCCATATTAAAATTTTGCCCTTTATACCTGAAATGTTTGTATTAGTTTACCAGGACTGCCATAACAAAATACCACAGGCAAGGTGGCTTCAGCCACAGAAATATATTTTCTCGCGGTCCTGGAGTCTAGAAGTCTGAGAGCAAGGCGTTGGCAGATTTCATTTCTCCTGAGGACATTCTCCTTGGCTTGCAAACGGCCACATTTGCTCTGAGTTCTCGCAGGATCTTTTCTCTGTGCACGTACATCCCTGGTGTCCCTGTGTGTCCATATTCTCTCTTATATGGACACCAGCCAGATTGCATTAGGGCTCACCCTAATAGCCCCATTTAACTTAATCACTGTTTAAAAGGATATAACCCAGTGGTTAGGGCTTTAACGTGAATTTTGGGGGGAACACAGTTCATTTCATTACAGTGTTTTTTACTCTTTGTTCAAATCAAGATATAATCAAGGATAATACAACTGCATATTTTATACATTTCTTACATCCATTTTAATCTACAATACATTTCCCTAGTTTATCTTTTTGCTTTTCATAACACCTAATCAGTTGTTCTGTTAAATCTTCCACGTTTTGAATTTGTCTAATTTATTTCATTGTTTTGTATTTCCTATAAGGTGAAAGCTACATCAATGGGTTGTTTAAATTAAAACATTTGGGGGACCAGTAATTATGATAACTGCGTATATCATAAATGCCTTAGATCTGGAGACACAGATCTGATTGCTCTCCTGTTAGTGATGCTGAGATTGATCAATGGGTGAAGTGGTGGCAAAATCTAACTCTATTATAAAGTTAATTTTTTCCTTTATAAGCAGCATCATCTGCGGTACAAAACTTTGACTCTGAGTACCATATAGTTTGGATAATTGTTATTTAGTGTAATGTGGTTGTCTGAATGCCATCAGTAAGGGTTGTTATGAGTAGTGAACATTTGTCATTTCAGCATTTGAACCTTTTTCCTGTATTTGGCAAATCCCCCAATTTGGGAGTCAGTGCCTTCTTTTCAGTAGAAAAGCTAACAGTGTTAGGTGCTTTATTCCCAGCCCCCCTTTTATCTTGGACATGGACACATACCCAGGATATATATACATATACCATGGATACGTACATAAAGACATGACTATATTTCATTAGTCACATATACCTGCCTCCAGTTTTGGACCAGAAGCGAGTCATGTGAAGATAGAACTGCGTAAAATCCACTCTGGGGATGGGTGGCTGGAGTAGTCCCGGTTTCCTTTCATTTCAGAAGCAGTGGAGGCAGTGATTCTAAGGGTGGCGTCCAGCCAGTGTCAATACTGTGGTTGTGTGGGTCTTGCAAGCTACGACGTCTGTGCCCAGCAGAAGTGGAGCAGCAAAGGTGTCATCACTGGACAGGTTGAGACATGCTTTTAGGTTTATTCTGGACTGTGCAGCCTGTATAAGTCCAGCTCCTTGCTTTTCAGGAGACACCTTTTTAATAAATGCTTTTTCTGCTTAGGTAGCTGTAATTTGTTTTTCTTCTTCATAACCAACAACTCTGAGGGAAACACTTTGAAGGGGTAATTTAGACCATGTCTTCGTAGGTCCTCTTTAAGTCCGCAGTTAAATTTGTCTACCCATTCTTAGTTTCTAAAAGTCATCTTATGTTCTTGTTTCTTGTTCTTTGAAATATAATTTGTTATCAATGGTGAACTTTTAGAAATACTCATTGATTTTTTGGGGGGCATTTTGAAGAGTTTATTAATAATATCTATTGCACTGTCAGAATTGTGACTGTATGCACTTGTTAAATTTTAATTAAAAAACCTTTTTAAATGGTAAATAACTTAGGCCAATACATGGCCTTTGAAGTCTCCATCTTCCTCTCCAATCTTTCAACATTTCTTCACTCTATTGGGAAACATGGTCTCTGCACCTGCTCCTTCCTTTTTACCTGGCTCTTTCTTACACACCTTTTACATCTTGGCTTAGGCATTACTACTCGTAGGTAACTTCTCTTTCTTGACTGGTCAGGCCAGGCTAAGGTCCTTGGTCACATACTCTCATCGCTGCTGCAGCGTTTGCTCTGCAGATGTGATGAGTTACTTAGAATACTTTCTGCTATAAGTGGGAAAACCCAATGCAAAAGGAAAAAAAGAGAATTTAGTGCCCCCTGTAATAGAAGAGTCCAACTTTTGGGCCTGATTCAGGTACGGCCACATTCAGAAACAAGTTCAGAAGGACTCTGCCTTCTGTTTCGTTACCTTCATTCTCAGATTTCACATGGCAGTCTTCAGGAGTTCTAGGTTCCTATCCTCTCAAGTTCACACCTCAGGGTAATAGAGCATACCTTTCTTTTCACACACAGTGAAAGTCTCATTATGACTCATTGCCTGTAATCAATTTCACATGCTTATTTCAAACTAAAGCAGTGGAATTCAGGGTGCAATGCCGTGGGAAGACCTACATGAAAGTAATACTTAAGACAGTTTAAGCAAGAGCTGGAAAACTGAAGTGCGAAGCAGGAAAATGGACAGAAGTTGCATTATTTGGTTTGGGCAGAGGGAAGCTCCTATAGCTGTTCCAGGGACAGGAACAGCAGGCTTAGAATATTCTTTAGAGGATCTACTCACTAAGTAAGGTAAAAAGTCTTTGGTAATTGTAGCAGTAAAATGACGAGAAACAAACAAAAACCCCAGAGAAATTATAAAAACATGAAGGCTTACTGCAGTGGCATGTCTGTTTGAAGAATGGGTCAGCAGTCTAAATCAGGGGAGGCAAGCTGCACCCTAGAACAAGACTCTTCTAACCGAAAGTCTGGAACACTGAGATAAAAACCTTTCATTGAGAAGTAGAAGCCAAACTTACCTTACATAACATATTAATTCCAGTTTAACTTAATAAACTCTTAATGCAGTTTAGTTATTTGTTCCCCTATAGGCAACAGATAGCAAATCAATATTTCCAGAAAACAGTGAAGAAGCGCAATAAGTGCATTTTTGAGAAGACAGTTTACAGACGTGGACAACTAAATGCAGGCTTGAGGAGGAAGGGTCAGGAGAGTCTTGGAAGAGCTTTCCCCATCAAACTTTTATGCACATTCTTAAATCTCAGCTTGGTGAATGAAGTTCATGTTTCACAGAAATTCTATCATAACGATAAAAGAAAGCATTAAGCAAAAGCTCAAAAATACATTGAATTCTCATAAATCCTACTTTATACCTTGGTACATACCTGTAATAGGTACTTGCCACCTCTTAGTATCACCTTCCTAGATTAATAAGATAGTTTTCCCGTGACTGCTAGTCGCTGCCTGTGGTGCCACCTGAAAACAAGGGCCTTGAGGAAGTGCACCTGTGTGTCACACGGCACACACAGAAGAGTCTGGTCCTCTCCGTGCCCTTGTGGGGTGGCTGTTTGCAGCAGGACGCTGTCCCCTCCAGACAGGCAGCTGTGAGGCTGAGGACACAGTGCTGCACATGACAGCTGGCTGCAGGTGGCAATGGACCGTGAAAGCCTAAGGGTGGCCCGTGGGGGGCTGTGGTTCAGCCCGAGGCAGCGGTTCAGGGAGGATGTGCAGTTGTCTTAATGAAAGAGAGACTCGGGGAGCAAGACTCCATGGTAGGGCCGCGCCCAGAGCAGCCACATGCGGCTCTTGTTCTGTGCAGCCACGGGGAAGCCGCAGCGGCAGCTGTGCGAGGGCGCAATCGCCCTGTTCAGGAGCATTCCTGCATTGGAGCGACTTGATCCAGATCAGCAAAAGTGATCGATGTGCACAGCAGTGTGCAAATGGTCCCTGTGGGTGTCGCACACACCAGCCCTGACCTCACAACATCTGATGTCATGCCGCTGGCACGACTGGCTGTCAGCTGTGCATTCAGTGCCAAACATGACGGCCACATCCTGGGAAGGGGACTCAAGTCAGAGAAGAGCTTGGAGCTGACCAGGCTGCTCCCTCTCAAGTTTGTAAAGTCCGTCTACAGTCTTGAGAAAAAACAGCTCCCCTTGAAGCTGGCCATGGACCCTCTTTTGCCTACAGTTATGCCTCCTTTCTGATGCAGAAGAACTGTTTGCATCCTGAAAAGACCTGGTGTTCTTCCTGAGACCGCCAGTGGAGGCTCACAGCAGTACCC
>PVKM010012708.1:0-31288 GCA_004027735.1 Carollia perspicillata | reverse complement strand
CTGGCCACTGAGGACTACCTACCAGTGGCAGATACTTGAATTAACGCTTGCCACCTGAAGAGACACCTGTTTTCTACCCTTGAAGATGTCAGTGTTCTTACAGTAAACAATGATTTAGTATTTGTGGCTGAATGTTTGAGTTCTTTAGAACAGACTTTTGGGCACTAAAACCTCAAGAGCGTACCAGGTAAATTTAAAAAGCCTAGGGGCTTTGGTACAGAGGACGTCAGCTCCAAGAGCTTTAGAACCAGAGAGCATGGGTTAGAACAGCAGCAGATCGAGGTTTTGTGAGGCCTTGTATTGGTTTTCTAGAGCTGTTGTAAAAAGGTACTGACACTGAATGGCTTAAAACAACATAAATGTATTGTTTCACATTTTGGGAGGCTAGATGTCTGAAATCAACGTGTAGCCAGGGCTATGCTCTCTCTGCCAGCAGAGAATTGGGCATCATTTAGGCAGACTGCTGCTCGGTAAGGAAACTGTCTTACTTTGTCCTGTCAAGGGAGGAGTGACACTTTCCATTAAAAGGTCTCAGCAGATGGAACAGTGGGACAGTCCCAAAATGTGACCTAACTCACGCTCTTTCAGAGAGGTAGCGATTGGGCCCTCTCCATGGAGGAATACTCACTCATCTTGTATAGTGTGGGCATACACAGACTGGGCTGCCCCCCAGGTTTCCCAGTTCTTTTTAAAATATATTCCCCCACACCTCATACTATTGCAGCCCAAATAGAGCATTTGTGTTTAAAGCCAAGCCGCTACAGTATAGTTAATTTGCCATCAATCTGCTTTAGA
The DNA here is from genome assembly GCA_004027735.1 of Carollia perspicillata. Classification (NCBI taxonomy): domain Eukaryota; kingdom Metazoa; phylum Chordata; class Mammalia; order Chiroptera; family Phyllostomidae; genus Carollia; species Carollia perspicillata. The sequence goes on along the minus strand of PVKM010012708.1, from coordinate 30,493 downwards.
TTTAATACTTTAACTTAGTCTGGTACTTACAGAAAGTCTTATTACCCAAATGCTTTTACAAAATGCTTCTAATCACCCCTGCTTAACTGGAAGGGGAAGACCATTTGTTTTTTAAGGGCAAAGGAGTACACCGCCATGTGGTAGCACCTCATCGGACAATTCCTGCCTTTGTCAACAATACACATTAGTCACTTCGAGACACCGACCCTCTGAGGTCCCCAAATACGCTTTGACACTTTGCTCTAGAAATGTCCAAGCAAAAACAAAGTTTTTTTCTGCTTAATTTGAGATACTACATGGATCCGCAGAGGTACCTTCCCAAAGAGAAATTCCTCATTTCTGGTATTCCAGTCCCTTGCCCTTAGAATTTCTCTAAAGCTTTTCTCTTGACCCATGTTAGAGAAAACTTCCCAAATACCAAACCAAACCCAGACCCAGCAGGGAAGCAAGGGTGGCCGAAAAAGGGTGATAAGGCTCTCGAGCTGTGATTGTGATGGGAGGGCCCTTTCATTAGTAACACAGATGCTGCTGTGAAGGTTGCGGAGCAGTCTGCTCATTGCCACGGACTTGGCTTCTTTGCATTTTGCCGGGGTAGGGAGCAGCCAGGGGCGTTGTTTCTATTTGCTACCTGGACAGAAAGAAATAACACGTGTTACTCAGCCTGCCCCAAACGAGGGCAACTGCGTCTGCGCACAGCTGTTGACGTGAGCGCTGGGTTCCTGGAGGGGCGGAGCGAGAGAAAACCCACCCCACTCACTCGCTTAAGCCTGAACTCTTTCCCAGCACGCTGCTGAGTTTCCTTTTCTTCCCCTCTGACCTCGGAAAAAACGGGGCGGGGCCTTTGAGGGCGGAAGTAGCAGTGCATTGTGGGCTCGCCCAAAGCAGTGGAGTTGATCCTGAATGAAAGTGGCGCGCGTCCCGTGACGCTATCCGGGTAGGAGCGGCTGTAACCCAGGACTCGGCCGGGATTCTGGTGCCTTGCAAGTCCCGTGCGGAGTGAACCTCGAGGCGCCGGCGGAGTCGCAGCGAGCGTTGGCGGAGGGGGGCCGCTCTGCGCAGTCCCAGGTCATGGCTCACAACAAGATCCCGCCGCGGTGGCTCAACTGTCCGCGGCGCGGCCAGCCGGTGGCAGGTAACCCGGACGGAGGGTCTTCGAGTCCCCCGCACCGGTGGCTTCTGGAGATTTCGGTGTTTGCGTGCCCATTAGTGGTATTTCAGGATTGGGATGTGCTGGATCCGATGAAGCTTCGTGGATGAGTGTGTGGGAACTTGGACTGGAGGGGGTGGGTCGGTGGGTGGGGGCACTTGTCAGTATCCAGTAAGGCTGAGTATTGAAGACGGGAAGGGAGACAGAAGGTTTGTGTGGCCGGAGCCGAGCACCTAAGAGTACAGTGGACAGTGCTTTGAAGCTTAGCTAGAAGTTTGTGAACCTTTCAGGGTTCTTAGGGGGGGAAGGGACAAGTGTCGGTCCTGAGATGGAGGAGGGCTAAAGAAGAGCAGGGACAATTTTCCGTGGTGTGATGGATGGACAAGAGACTGGAGTTTAAAGAACATTTTAAATGACTTACTGTGGATTTTTTGTCTTTACTGAGTTGTACATACAGCAAACTTTAAAGTGTACAGTTTGATAAGTTTTTACCAAGTGTATACACACATCCTATGAAACAGCCCAAGCACCATCACCACAGTCAAGATAGTCAACGGTTATGTTGACTATCTTGACTGTGGTGATGGTGCTTGGGCTGTTTTAACCCATAACCTCACAAAGTCTCTTCCTGCCCTTTTGTAATTCCTCCCTCTCCAGGCAACTGCTGGTCTGCTGTCACAGATTAATTTGTACTTTCTGTGTATTTTTTTAAAAAAGTGGAAACATTTGATATGTACTTTTTTTGGTGGGGAGGGGTCTCTGGCTTTTATCACTTGGGATTATTTTAATATTTATCCATGTTCTTGTATGTGACAGTAGTTCATCCCTTTTTATTGCCGAGCAGTATTCCATTGTTATATGGGATACTGCTTGTTCCTGGTCATTTGTTTCTTCATTCACTTGTTCCCGGTCATTTTCAGTTTTTGGCTATTACAAATTCACTTGCAGTGAACATTCACGTACAATTTTTGTATGAACATATGCTTTCATTTCTCTTGGGTAAATCTCTGGAATAAGAATGGGTTGTATGGCAGGTGTACATTTAACCTTTAAAAAAACTGCCAAACTCCTTTCCAAAGTTTTGTATGATTGTTCTATTTGCTTCACATCTTCTTCAACACTTGGTATGATCAGGCTTTTTAATGTTACCCACTTTAGTAGGTGTTTAGTATTATCTGATTGTGGTTTGATGTTGAGTATCTTTTCACGTGCTTCTTTGTAATTCCCATATCTTCTTTTGTGGAGTGTCCAAATCTTTTGATTTTAAAACTGAGTTGTTTATCTTACTGATGGGCTGTTACAGTTCTTTATATATTGTAAATATAGGTCCCTTATTGAATGTGTGTTTTTTCCAGAAGAGTGTTTTGAAATAAAAAATCAAAAGATTTTGTAGTGGACTGTGAGTGCATATCTATTCTATGTCTATCGAGTTAGATGAAATAGTTGGAAAAGGAGATTCTGTAGGTCATTTTCTATTCAAGTTTTCTGATTCTTCTAGTTTGTAAGCTTTTTTCACGTTTCATATAAAATCTTTAGTCAGTAAGGCCATAAACAATGGATGAAAGTGTTACTGAAAGATAATCAAAGCAAGCCTTAGAGTGAAGAAATGTTTTTCTTTAATGAAAAATGAAATAATTTTCTTTATGTTCTGATCACTTTTGTATGCATTTTAAATTGTAATGAAAAAGTACTTGATAATCATTGTACTTTTCTTCAATTCTTTTAAGTTTTTATTTTACTGATTTGGCAGAGGTAGAAGGTGAGGGGGGGGAAGAGAGAGAGACACATTGATTTGTTTTTCCACTTATTTATGCATTCATTTGCTGCTTCTTGTATGTACCCTGACTGGGGGTTGGACCCTGCAACCTTGGTATGTGGAGATGATGCTCTAACCAATTGAGCTGCCTACCTGGCCAAGGCTTGATCACAGTTCTTTACATTTTCTTTATAGGTCTTATTCTCCAGTCATCTTTAACTTAATATTGTATTCTTTCTTTTTACATGTGGTTTTCTCTGTGACATTATGGAGAAATCTCTATACTTTGATGTCTGGTGTCATTTGTAGCCTAGAGCTTAATTCCTGTATCCTCTTATTAGAGTTATCTGCTACACTGATGTGTGAGAAAAACATAGTCATGACAAAGTTCTTGTCAAAGTGAAATTTTTAAATTAGAAAAATAGCTTTAAAATGTAGTCTGCAGGATGCCAACAACATATCAGAACACTGACTTAATGTTAGATTACAAATGGGACAAATGTAGCACTGACTGGGGGTGGAGAGTGGCAGGTAAGGTGCTGAGCTCCAGGGGGCTTTGTGCCCCTCGGAGAAATAGAGTTGTGTGCCTCCCCTCTCTGGGAATAAAGAGTCAGGAATAAAAGTTTTTCGTTTTTAGTATTGCTATATTTTGGCTGCCTGGCGCTAGATTCTTAATTATTGTGGTTCAGTGAGTCACTGAGCTCGCCTGTCTGGTTGATTGTGGTCCTCGAATAGAACTCCAGGCCTTTTGACAACCAGGGTGGATCTTACTGATCAATAGTGCTTCAGCTTCTGATGCTTCGTAGAAAGTAAAGTGAATGCAACATAGAATTCTTGATACTTCTCTGACTTTCCCTTAAAGTTTTGTCTGTCCATGTCCTAGAAGTGTCCATGCCACATTGTATATTTTGGAAATGAAGGGTTAGCAGTGTTTTATAGTAGTAGAGCAAGAAGTACTAGCTGTATTCTTGCAAGCGTCAGTGAAAAATAAGGAATCATTCTCATTCCCATTTTCTACCTCCTTTTTTCATCTTATCTTTTCTAATTATAAAAATAACTGATTTTTATTGTATGATATCTTTGATATTTTGCTTATGAGGAAACTATGTTATGCCAACTTAAATTTTCTCATTGTAAACATTAGGCTGCATTTTATTAGTACTAGAAGTTCATAATTTTCTTGAATCATAAAGAAGATGGTGCTAATTATATATCATCTGTTCCACTGTGAAGTCTCCTCTAATTGAACCACAGTTCCACTGAGAGAGCTCCTGTCCATAGGACCAAGCTTTATTTCTGAAGAATTCTTTTTTTCTTCTTCGGAGTGATAGATTTTAGGTGAACACTGTGAAGAAAACAAACTCCTTATTTCTTAAAGGTCATTAAATATAAAATTATTTTGTATCTACTGTGTATGAGGATAGCAACGGTAACTTTGAAGTCATTTTACTTAGCAAGTATTTGAGATGGTTATGATATAGTGCCTTACCTTCATAGACTCATGGGAATAGCGAACCATCATTTTAAAATACAGTTCTGTTGTAATAAGTGCAGTAATGACTATCACAGAGTATTATGGAATATCAGTGGTAATGAACCTAATTCTTTGTTCAAGGTTGGGGAAGAGGAGATGGGGAGGAAGAAGGGGGCCAGAGAGGGCTGGTACATGAATTATCTTGAGTAAATAGAAGTTTGCTAGATAGACAGTTGGAGTGAGGGTCTAATGGATGAATCTTCTAACATACTATATTATTTACTTATTATGTTTATTGTTTGTGGTTCATATTTCCCCAGTAGAAAATAAGCTCCGTCAGGGATTTTATGTTTTTTTTCTTTTCACTAATGTATTCCATGCACCTAGAACAGTGGCTGGTACATACGTAATAGGCACTCATTAAATATCTGTTAAATAAACTAAATGAAATATAATTATCTAGGTGAGATAATGGTAGAGGCAGTGAAAAGGATCAGATTCTGGATATATTTTGAAGATAGATGTGATCAGATTTGCTGATGGATTGGATGTGGGTTGTGTGAGAAAGAGAGGTGTCAAGGTCAAGGATAACTAAAGATTTTGGCCTGAGCTACTAAAAATGGTGTTAACCATTTGCTGTGACAGGGAAGACCATGAGAGGAGCAGCTTTTGGAATTTGAATACTGGGAGCTCAAATTTGGATATCAGGTTTGAGGTGTGTGTAAGACATCAAGTAGAAACTAAGTCAGGTAGGCAGTTTAATAACCGATGGAGTTAAGGGAGAGGGTTGGGCTGGAGATACATGTTTGTGAGGTATCAGCACATTGGTGGCTATTAAAGCTATGAGACTAGATGACACACCAGGGGAGTTGAGTGTAGATGGAAGCGAAGTCCAAGGACAGAGCCTTGGTATAAAACATGGAAGGGTCAGGAGATAAGGAGGAGCCAGTAAAAGAGACTGAGAGGGAGAGGCTGGAGAGATTGGAGGACCAGGAGGATGTGTCCTGGAAGCCAAGTGAAAAAGTGAGTCAGGAGCTCTCTCTTGAATTAAAAAGTGATCAGTTGTTTGAGAACTGAGAATTGACCATTGGATTTAGCAATGTGGAGGTTATTGGTGGGTGATCTTGAGTGGTCTTGATTTTTATATAAAATAAACATTTAAAAAGGTTGTTATCTTTTAATGAAATTTAGGTTGAAGCCTCTGGACAAATGTTAACTTTTTACTCAGATATTATTTTAGGTAGATATTTATTCTTACTGTTTTAAAATATAAATCAGTTAAAGTGAGTGGTTTAAAAATTGATTATGTAAACTGACTTCCTTTATGCTTATATTGTGATTCAGAAAGAAAAAAAAATGCCAAAAAGTTCAGTCAGTCTGCTGAGATTGTAGTCACTGGTAGTTGTTTGGAGAATGGGTTTGGTTAGCAGGCTTCTTAGCATGATCCTTATGCTTAGATGTAGGATAAGGTTCACAAGATGCAGAGAGTGCCAATCCATATTACAAAGGTATAATTAGGAATTTTAAAGAATTGATTTAATTCACTCCATTATCAGTTTTTTAGTACTGTATCTTTTAAGGCAATAATTTTTTAACGTAATGGTTTAGAACTTAAGAGACTTCATGGAAGTCCATTAGCTGGTAATTTCTCTTTTGCTATAATATTTGATTGTCAATTTCTAGAATTTATGTTGTCCTTAGAAGTTCCAAGGCAGTGTCTTTTAAAAAGTATAGTTTAGATTGAGAATACTTCATGAACAGTTCATACAAAACACTTTAAAAAAGTGATTTTGATAATTGCTAACTACAGAGTTTTAACCTGGAACTTTTTTGTTTTTATTTTAAATGAAAATTGTTACTGATCTTCATGTTGTTTAGGAAGATTCTTACCATTGAAGACAATGTTAGGACCAAAATATGACAGCCAAGTTGCTGAAGAAAACCGATTCCATCCCAGTATGCTCTCAAATTATCTAAAGAGTCTGAAGGTAAGAAACAAAACATTTCTGATACTGATTTAATATACTTTATCTCTCCCTTGTTCTTCAGGTGACTTTTTTTTAAAAAAAGCTTTACTTTGAAATTATGAAAATTGTATAGAGTTCTTTGAACCTTTCTCCCATTATTCCCAATAGTGACATCTTATGTAATTGTAGTGCAGTATCAAAAGCAGGAAACTGACTTTGGTACAGAACTGTGGAGTTGAGTGTACACCTTATTTAGTTTTTACCAGTTTACATATGCATTCATTTGTCTATGTGTGTGTATAGTGCTTTGCAGTTTGATCCAACATGTAGATTTGTGGTGGTGGTTATGGAACTGTTCCAGACCCACTTCCCACCTGCAGCCCTGTACAGAATATTGTTTCTGTATTTTGATCATTTTGAGAATTTTATATAAATGGAATGAAACAGTATATCATCTTGTAGGAATTGCTTTTTTTCACTAAGCGTAATTTCCTTGTGGTCCATCTAAGTTGTTGCTTCTATCAACAAAAAGATTGTTCGTTTTTGCTGCTGAATACTGTTCAGTTGTATGGATGTACCAGAGTTTATTTAATCATTTTTCTGTTGAATGGTTACATAACCTTTTAACCAATTTGAGTTGTTTCCAGTTGTGGGGTATTGTGAATAAAGCTGTCTTGAATATTCATGTACAGCTGTCTGTGTGAACATAGTTTTCATTTTTTTCTGGACAGATACCCAAGAATATGATTGTTGAGTATGTGGTTGATTTTATGACTGTGCCAAACTATTTTCCTAAATGAAACTGCAGTGTTTTATGTTACTGTGGCATAAGACTGATTGTATTAGTTTCCTAGGGCTGCTGCCACCCAAGAAGTTACCACAAATTGGGTGGCTTAAAACAACAGGACTTTAGATTAAAGACAAACAGAGATCTTAAAAGCAGCAAGAGAAAAGCAGTTGTTTACCTACAAAGGAGTTCCCATAAGACTATCAGCTGATTTCGTAGCAGAAACTTTGCAGGACTGAGGGGAGTAGCATGAGATATTCAAAGTGATGAAAAGCAAGGATTTGCAACCAAGATTACCCAGCAAGATAAAGAGCTTCTGAGACAAGAAAAAGCTAAAGGAGTTCATTACCACCAAGCAAGTATTACAAGAAGTATTAAGTGATCTTCTTTAAGAAGAAGAAAAAATAAGAAATATGAATAATAAAATGACAATAAATACATATCTATAACAGTTACTTTAAATGGAAATGGATTAAATGCTCCAAGTCAAAAGTTATACGGTGACTGAATGAAAAACAAAATAAGACCCTTACATATGCTGTCTAGAAGAGACTCACTTCATATTAAAAGACACACATAGACTGAAAGTAAAGGAATGGAAAAAAGGAATTTTATGAAAATGGAAACAAAACAAAGTAAAAAGATGGGATAGCAATACTTATACCAGACAAAATAGACTTTAAAACAAAGGCTGTAACAAGAGATGAAGAAGGACTCAACAACTACACTTCTGGGTATTTATCCAAAGAAACCAAACACTAAATTGAAAAAAAATATATCAATATATTCATTGCAGCATTATTTACAATAGCCAAGATATGGAAGCAGCCTACGTGTCCACCATTAGATGAGTGGATAAAGAAGAAGTGGTGCATATGCACAGTGGAATATGATTCAGCCATAAAAAAAAGAGTGAAATCTTGCCATCTGCAGCAACACGGGTGGACCTAGAGGGCATTATGCTAAGTGAACTAAGACAGAGAAAGAGAAATTGGCAGATTATTTCACTTAATATGTGAAATCTAAAAACCAACCAGCCAAACACAAAAAAACCCTCCAAGCAGGACAGAAACAGACTCATAGATACAGAGAACATATTGATGGTTGCCCGATGGGAGGAGGGTTGGGCGATGGGTGGAAAAGGTGAAGGGATTAAGAAGTACAAATCGGTAGGTACAGAACAGTCATGGGGATGTGAAGTACAGCATAACGAATATAGCCAGTGATACTGTAATAACTGTGTATGGTGTCATGGGGTTACTAGATTTATTGGGGTGATCACTACTTCATTTGAAGTAGTAAATGTCTAATCACTAGATTGTACACCTGAAACTAATATAATATTTTATGTCAACTGTAATTAAAAAATAAAAAAATTATTTAAAAAACCCCAGACCTTTATTCACTCACAAGTTTGGATGCTAGAAGTTCAGATCAAGGCGTTGGCAAGGTTGGTTTCTTATGGAGGCCCGGAGGGAGAATGTTTTCCATGCTTTTCTCCTTTCTGCTGATTGCCAGCAGTCTTTGGCATTCCTTGTCTTGCGGCTCCATCAGTTGTCTCTGCCTCATTGTTGACATTCTTCCCTTGTGTCTTGGCGTCCAAAATTTTCTCATAGAAGAGCACGCTGGTTCAGTATGAGTTCATCTTTTCTTGATTATATTTGCAAAGACCCTGTAACTCTACCCTATTTCCAAATAAGGTCATATTCATAGGGAATTAGGACTTGAACATATCTTTTTAGGGAACATAATTCAACTCATAACATTAATCTTTATTACTCTTCTACTTTATACTCTTTTTTTAAACAACCATGTTTAATCCTTTTTTATACAGGCCACTTGTGTACACATGTGCACACACATTCTTATACTGTTCTTGACTTTAATGGAGGCAATTCTGATTGTTTTTTTAAATTGATTTTTAGAGAGAAAGAAAGGGAGAGATGGAGAGAGGGAGACACATCGATTTGTTATTCCACTTATTTATGCATTTATTGGTTGATTCTTGTATGTGCCCTGACTGGGGATTGAACCTGCAATATTTGTGTATTGGGACAGTGCTCTAACCAACTGAGCTACCTGGCCATGGCTCTGTTTTATACTTTTGATAGCCTATTATTAGTATGCTATGTGTTTGTACATTCAACAAATATTAGTGCTCATTATGTGCAAGTTTCCTATCATGGGATAGAAGAGTCACCATTTAGATTTTGAAAACTTTTTACTCATTCACTTTCTTGGTATAGTTTTGAGTCTTTATTTGTTTATATCTTTTATTTTAGCTTATAAACTTTTGATTTTTATTTTCATATCAATAATTGTATTGAAAGTAATAGTTAACATTTGTAAAGCATTAAATATTTCATAGGCAATGAAGTAAGAGCTTGGGCTTAGAAGCCAGCTTGGGTTTGAATTACAGTTTGCCATTTACAGAGCTTTGTGGGCAACTTATGTAATCTCTTCATGTTTCAGTTTCCTCATTTGTAAATAAAACTAGTGCATGTAAGGCATGTAGACCAGTGCTTGGCACAGAGTAAGGAATTTATTTAAACCTCATAACAATTCTATGAGATAATATTATTATTGTCTTTACTTATGGATTGGGATTACATATTATGAGAAATACAAATGTATATGTAATACATGTATGTGTATAGTTATACACGCAGGTACATTTACACACAAACATCCGTATAGTCACATCAATGCACATACACATATTTCTACATATGCACATATGAGGTCTGTCCAGAAAGTATCTAGCTGCCATATAATATGGAAAATAGAGATATTTATTGAAAAAGGTACAAGAAACATTGTATATAGGACAATGACACCTCAGTCCCCTCAGTCCCCTTGGGACCTCACACAGTTCTCCTGGCGTCTCTTCCACTGTTCAAAACACTCTGCAGAATCTTTGTCGGAACTGCCATCAGCTGCTCAGTGGTATTTTCCTGAAGCTCATCAATGGTCTGAGATCTCTTCCCTTTCAAAGGTGATTTTAGTTTTGGGAAAAGTCAGAAGTTGCGTGGCACCAAATGTCTGCTGTAGGGGGGCTGAGTCACCTTGGTGATTTGATGTTTCACCAAAAAACTCTGCATGAGACGTGATGCTTGAGCAGGTGCGTTGTCATGATGAAGCTGCCAGTCACCAGTTGCCCTTAGCTGTGGCTGTTTTTGTTGTATTGCATCTCTCAACGGACGAAGAATGTTGAAGTAGTACTCCTTATTAACTGTTTGGCCTGGTGGGGTATACTTGTGATGGACCACCTTCCTCATCAAAAAACACAGTTAACATGGTGTTGATCTTGCTGTGACTTTGCTGTGCCTTTTTAGGGTGTGGCGAACCAGTACTTCCATTGGGACGACTGGGCCTGCCTTCATTTCTGGATTGTAGCTGTAGATGCATCATTCATCTCTGGCTATGTATGATGTGTGATTAAGTTATGACCTTCTTGAGGAAATAATGGTTCATTGGCAGTGGTTTGAATCGTCATTAGCAACTGCAGCACAATGTGCCTTCTGCTCTTGTAGCAAAAGCCAGGGAACGGATTTTGTCCAAAGATGTTTTGTGCCAATATCCTGCATCAAAATCTTGGACACAGTAGTTTCTGGAGTCCCCAGATTAACTTCCAGTTCTGTCAGTGTCCTTCGCCAATTTTTGTTGATTGCAGCCTGTACACATTCAACATTCTCAGTTGTTCTGCTTGTTTCAGGCCTTCCAGACCATGGATCACTTTCAACAGATTCTCGACCATCTTTGAAGTGTTTGTGCCACACTTTTATCTGTGCTGCACTCATTGCATCATCCCTGAATGCTTTCTGAATCATCCCAGTAGTTTCCACAGAGGAATGTTCAAGCTTAATGCAAAATTTGATGCAGATTTGTTGCTCTTCTTGCTCAGTCATTTTGAATGCTATGGCCACACAGTACACATGCTCATTCAATGGCATCTACTGCCCCCACTGACCAGTACTGTGAAGTTGTCATTGTTCACACATGCATTCTCCAGTCCACTGTCCTTGGCTGCCAGGTTACATTGATGTCATGCAAACTGTTCTCGTTATATTAACAATGGCTGGACTTTTTCTGGTCAGACTTTGTCTTTGGGGATCAGGGCAGTTAAGTCACACAATATACCTCCTCAGTTTTCTTGGCTAAAGTATTCCTGTATATTTAGAAAATTTATTATTTTCTGCTTGGCCTATTTTACATCCACTTCTCATTTTGAACCTGGAGACAAACAACATGGATTCTAATTCTAACTCACTGAGAAGCAGTAATATGGTGTGTAAGTCTTTGTATTTGGCAGTATATATCCTCTGAAGGAATTAAGATTACTGCAGAAGCTATGTGAGAAGAGAAGAGAAGTAGGCTCAGGGGTGGCAAATTGCAGAAAATAGTATCAGAAATATATTTCCTGTGAGGAACTCATCTGATTGATCTGTCTCATCTACATTTGAGCTGAGGAATCTGGAAAAAATCAGTTCAGCACATTATGGCAGCTAGTTATATTTTAGAAGCACACGATTTTGTCTTTTTTGTCATGTGTGAAATTTAAGTGTTTTTGTTATTTTTTTTTGCTATGACAGTGGAGTTGATTCATTATGTAGACCAGTCTCCTTAAAGCAGATCCAACAACAAGAACTCAATAAATGCAGTAACAACAAAAGAGAGAAAAAGAACAATTTAGAAAGTACAGATTATTTTTCTTGCCACTCTACCCAGAGAATATAGGCTTCAGAATGAGGTGGCAGATGTCTGATTAAGTTTTTTCTTGACTCAGTTCAGGTATGTATTTCTTAGTGTGACTATCCTGCCAGGCTGAGTGTGGTTTTAGTTGTTAAAGGGTGTTCAACCACGTGGCCCCTGAACACAAGCCAACCTCGTCAGAAGAAATAACAGTTTTTGTTTCGATGCTGGAAGAAAAACTGGCTGAGAGATGGGATTAAGTCTTTAATGAGATGCAGAAATACGGCCATGTGGTCTGTTCTTCATGGATTATTTAAGGCGTTTACCAGGGAATTTTGACTGGGCACAGTTTTTCCCTATACCCTCACGTCAGAATTTAATTGCCTAACGTGTGATGTGGTGGTGGTTGCTTGGAATGCTGGGCTGATGTGTGCCTGGGGCTTGTTTGGGTTGGGGCCTATTTCAGATCCCTCACACTGTCCCTTGCACTGGCCTCTTGTCTAATAAATGTTAGGTGGAATGGCAGATGCCAGAACCTATATATATTCATGCTTGCTTTTTTAGGTAGACTTTTGTAGTGATGCAGTGAGTCTGTTTTGCTTATGTTCTTGTTCCATCATTTGTTTGTGGATTAACTTACTTCATTTTTTGCCTGCTACATTCTTGAATAAGACTTGGACAAGTGATATGTTAACTGTTCATTGGCAGAGAGCATAAAACCTCCTGCAGTGTAGATGGATGAACTGGAGTGTTGCCATTAAGTCAGCTTGTTTTGGAACAAATTCAGCTACTAGTAAATCTACACCCCCCCTTTTTTTAATAAGGTTAAAATGGGCTTGTTGGTGGATTTGACAAATACTTCAAGGTTCTATGACAGAAACGACATAGAAAAAGAAGGAATCAAATATATAAAACTTCAGTGTAAAGGGTAAGTCATGTATTAAGATTCTTTAAGATTTGAACCTTTTGCTGAAATCTGTAATCTCTTTTCTAAAAAGATGTTTTCATACTACTAGACATGGCGAGTGCCCTACAACTGAGAATACCGAGACATTTATTCGCCTGTGTGAGCGGTTCAATGAAAGAAACCCACCTGAACTTATAGGTATGTTTGATTTGACTTTACCAGTGTTGAATAGTTTATTTTGTGGTGGGTTTTCCTTCTCGTTTTTGACTAGTGAGTTGATATGGAAGTATTTTTTTTTTTTTTAAGTAATCACTGACAGTTGTTTATTATAGTAATAGACTAACTTTTGTAAGTGGTAAAAAATCGTGTTTTTATAGTTTTAATATTTTTCAAGATAAAGCCCCTGTTAACTCCTCTTTGGATTACTGTTGAGAAACTCTACCTTAAACACTACATATTTAGTTTTTATAATTTTGCATTTTATACCGAATGTGTTATTCTGAAACTTTTTTTCACTCCAGTATCTGAGTGATTCATGCTGATGTATGTAAATGTTGATTTTTGCTGCTGTGTAGTATTTCACCATCTGAATATACTACAGCATATTCATTTTCCTGTTGATGGACAATTCTTTCAGCAAATATTTATTGATTGCTACTTTTTGCCAGGTATAGGTTCTTGGAACATATCCATACATAAAACAGAAATAAGTGCATGCTCTTTTGGAGGTTATATTCTAGTGTGGTTTGGAAGTTGGAGTGCTAGGTTGGGGGAAGGTTGACAATAAACAGTAAATATAATAAATAAGTAAATTTTCTTAAAATGACAATTACTTAAAATGACATTTGGGTTATTTTTCAGTTTTTTCCTGTTGTAAATAATGCTGCTAGGAGTGATCTAGAATTTTTAAGGTTTCATTTTGAGCCTTGATTTATTGTTCTGTCTGGTATTTATATTGGCATATAGTTTGAATTGAAGATCCAGTTTAAATGTTTTCAAAATATCCAGTCATTTGTTTTGACACTGCTTATTGAATGGTTTTCCTCCTGATAGCTAGATGCCATAAATTAACTCCTTATATATACTATTGGAAATTTTTTAAAATTTCATTTGCCTTTTAAATATTTTGGTAACATTTTAAAACTTTTTTGTTGTCAGTGTATTTTCTTCTGTGATTTCTTTCTAAAAACTTTTAAGTGGCTAGTATTTTCTGCATTCAGGGAATTAACTGAAAATCTTTTAGGAACAGTAGGAAAGTTCAGGGGATATATTTGGACACAGATAAATAAGAAAATGTCAGCAACTTTTTTGCAAATAGCAATAACTAGTTAGGATATGTAATTAGACAGTAGTCTCATTAATTGCATTAGCAATAATATTGGCCAACACATGTTGAACATTTCTCCTGTGTTGGTCACTCTGTAAACCATTTCACATACATTATCTCATTTTTTCCTCACAACAATCCTGTTAGGTAGATATCATTGTCACCCCATTTTATGATAAGAACCTGAGGCCTGGAAAGGTTAAGTGACTGCCTCGATGTCAGTCATACAGCCAGTTAAGGGTTAGAGCTTAGATCAGATCCTAGGCAGTCTGAGTCGGGAGTTCCCACTCTAAACCACTTCTCTCGTCTGTAACAGAAGTACAAACTAAGGAAAAAAGTTATTAAGAAATGTAGGAGGTCTTTATGAAGAAAATATACTTGACTGCTTATTATTTACTTGGCAGAAATGTTGGGGAATGAATGAAGGAATGGATGAACGAATCCTTATAGCAACTCTGTATAGTATGTGGTGTCATCTCCATTTTATAGATGAGGAAACTGACGCTCAGAGGAGTTAGGTAGTTTGCCATGGTCACACATCTTGTGTTCAAGCCAGGTTTTTAATGTAGTTTCTCATTTCAAAGTCTAAATCTCTAATTAGTTACTACACTGATTTGTAGGTTGATCACATAAAACCTAAAAGAAAAAATTTCTCTATTATAAAACAACAGAAACAAAGCAAAAAGATATATGGCCCATTGGGGAACATGTTTGAAGCATATATGACATAAAAATAATATTTTATTTTTTATTGTGTTTTTCTCATTACCCTTCTTCTACCCTCTCCCACCACAATCACCACAATGTTGTCAGCATCCATAAGTCCTTTTTCCTTTTTGCTCAATCCCTGCACCCTCTAACCTCCCCCATGTCCCCTTAGCTGTCATCCTGCTCTCTATCTGTGAATCTGTCTCTATTTTATTAGTTCAGTTTGTTCATTAGATTCTACATATGAGTGAAATCATATGGTATTTGTCTTTCTCTTACTAGCTTATTTTACTTAGCATAACATTTTCCAGGTCCACCCATACTGTCACAAAGGGTAAAAATTGCTTCTTTTTAATAGCTGGGTAGTATTCCGTCATTTAAATGTCCCATAGTTGTTCTATCCACTCATCTGCTGATGGACACTTGGGCTGCTTCCATATCTTGGCGATTGTAAATAACACTGCAGTGACCCATAGGGATGCTTATGTTCTTTCACATTAGTGTTTTGGGTTTGTTCAGATGTCTTTCCAGAAGTGGGATCTGCTTCATAGAGTATGTTGTATTGCTTCCTTTCAAGTCAAATCAGGAAGCACATGTTGTCTGGTTGCCTCGCTTTTAGTGTTACTAAGACGAGTAAGGGGGTCCAGGTGGTGGCAGCTTGATTCCTCTTGTAAAGTTCTTCATCTGTCTTTTACCTAATGATTTCAGTATCTATTGACGATTGTTGCCTTGATCCAGTGTTTCATTGGGGATAGCAAAATGATTTTTCCGATTCTTCATTTCTTCATGTATTAGCTGGAATTCTCTAGTAAGGAACTATTTCTTTGTTGTCCTGAAATGCTGTTTGCACAGGAAAGGCAAGTCAAATGTTTGATTCCTCTCTATTTATTTTTCAATTTTCAGAATAGTGAGGTGGCATCTTAGCAGTCTCCAGCGGTGACTGATTAAGTTTGTTTTTTTGACAATCTATATGAACTGTGTATTATTTTTTATCTAGTTGCTGTGTTAAGGTAGTTGTAGTCAGTATTTATTCTTATGTCCAAATTGCTTCACCCTAGGGCAGGAGACCCCCTTCAGGTTGGTTTCTGGGTCCCTTTGATGTCACCCCATCAGTCTTTGAAAATGATTTCCTCGTTGTCGGCACAAGAGATTTCCCAGATGGGGATGCAGTTATTTCTCTGAGTGTCCTGGTTTCTGAGTTCCTTTTTGTGGAAAATAGTATTTAGACATATTAACGTTTTTGCAGTTAAACATATGAATATTCACACTAAGTGGGAAAAATAGACTATAAAAAACGTCACATCAGTTCAGGTCATGTTTTGTCCCCATATGATTTACCGAAAATCTTAATTTTTTAGAGCTGTTTTGAAATTTTAATTAGAAATGAGAGATTATGTAGCTATAATACATTTGTTTGCATGTACAGAAATACTGTTTAGAAAAAAAGGATTTTGTGGACTGGAGAAATTAAAAAATTTGTTTTCTGTTAAAAGGGAAACATCTGATTTCTTGATAAATGGTAGACTATGCATAATAGGTACATAGCTTAACTAATGCCTTTAATTACTTTATGTGTTTCTAGTTATAAATACATGTGACAGCTTTGCAAATAGTTTCATGAGTAGCACACACTTACATTTCTAAAAAACATCTCTTGATTAAATAAAAATATTTACTATAACTTGGCACATTATAAGTTCTTAATAATTATTAGTTTCCTCTTAATGTTCTCATTTTGTTGCTCATTGAGACCATGTCTCAGCATCAGCACTATTGACATTTTCATACTGGGTACTTACTGTGGTGGACTCTCCTATGCATTGTAGGATGCGTGACAGCATCCCTGACCTCTACCCCCTAGTTGCTAGCTGTGACAGTTGAAAATGTCTCTTGACATTGTTACATGTTCTTGGGTGAGGTGGAAGGTTGGGGGCAAAAGTGCCTGAGTGGAAAACCACTGATTTAGACTGATCTGATAAGTTTCTTCATATAATTTATCTGACTTGAAATAGCAAGGAAATTGTGTATATTGAGATCAGGCTTTATTTAAAGATATGTTGCCACTAGTCCTTCCTAAGTCACCTCCTTCTAATTTATACTTATATATCCAGTATGTATATTTCTGGAGTCATAATTCATCTTTTTCTCCTTTTCTTGGGGAGGTTGTTTTTTTCCTGATTTGATTTTAAAAGGACTGTAGTTTTCTCTTAAGATGTATATTAGTGTTAGAAATTTTTAAATGCTCTATGAATTTATTTTGTTATTCTTAGCTTACCTAGAAAATGAAGACAAATTTGAATAAGAAGTTGACTTGAAATAGTTAATAGTGAGCTAATCTTTGGTTATGAACTTTGCTTTATTTGCCACTAGATGGACCTATTCTCATAATGAGCTGAGGAAAACTGAAATTTTTTAACATTGAAGACATATCAGACTAAGTTTGTAGTATTCTTAATTAATGGAATATTTTTTTACATTAAATCTATAAGCTTTCTTTTTTCAGAGTAGAGATTTGTCAATAAGATCAAAACTTTATGTATTTTCATAACAAAAAATATTGAAAGAGGGCCCTGACTAGGTAGCTCAGTTGGTTAGAGCACCCTCTCAATTTGCCAAGATCGTGGGTTTAATCACCAGTCGGCACATAAAAGAATCATCCAGTGAGTGCATAAACAAGTAGGACAACAAATCTTTCTGTCTCTCTCTCTCTCCTTCTCCCCCTTCCTTCTCTCTCTCTAAAATCAATAAAAAACGCATATTAAAAGAACAGTTGTACTTTCTTAAACTATATATTGTCATGTGCCTTTATCACTTAATTGGCAATTGTTCTTACATTTCCTATTTAGCAAAATATTTGATCTTCATAGAGTAAAAATTAGGTGCAAAAACAGTAGTGGTTTAGGGGAGAAAAATCTAAAGTTAGAGTATTTGTTGTATAAATTGGTCTGAAATATAAGGTAAAAAGGAAATCTACATGGTGGTTTAAAATGTGTGTTGAATAAAAAAGTATGTGGACAGCAAACGTTTTTGTGTAACTTTCAAAAGTCCTTCCTTTACAAACAATGGAGAATGATAGAATGTATAGACATTCATTATTGTAGCCATTTACTTCTAAGAGGGGTCTTTAACTTTCAGGGCTGATCTCTTTATTTTTTATTTCTTCCCTTCAGAAACTTCATTTCAGTTATACTGTATCCTTGTTCTCTATTCTTGTCATCCTCTGTGATTTAACTAGGTCCTTTTCAGCCTGTAAACATAGCTAAGCCTCTTACATAAAATATTACCACCTCTGCAAAAACCAGAACAAACCAAAGAAACAAAAACAACCCCCCCAAACCACATCTTTCTGTTTTATATTTTCCCTCTTCTTCTCAGCTGACTTTTTGAAAGATTGAAGCTGGAATTTATTTATTCTCATTCACTTTCTTGCAATCTGGAGTCTTCCTTCTGTACTCCTAAATCAGATCACGACTTTCATTTTCAATCATTATGTGACATTTAAATAATCAAACACTAATGTCTTGAAAGTTCCTTTTTTAAAAGAAGATTTTATTTATTTATTTTTAGAGAAAGGGGGAGGGAGGGAGAGAAACATTGATGGGAAAGCGAAACATCAGTTCGTTGCCTCTTGCTCACACCCTGACCATGGACCAAACTTGCCACCTAGGCATGTTCCCTGACTGAGAATAGAACTGGCGACCTTTTCCTTCGTGGAAAGATGCCCAACCAACTGATCCACACCAGTCAGGGTGAAACTTCCTTTTTCCGTTTTCTTTGACCCCCATAACAGTTCATTTTTAGTCTTTGTTAATGGTCCCCGCCCCCTCACCTTCCTCTTATTCTTGAATGGTTGGTTTTCCTTGTATTTCCTCCTTCATTTTCTTCTTGTATTTTACATACCCTTTCTCAGTGATCTTATCCACACCATAGACCTCTTCCATAGTTGACTATGTATTGATTATTATTGAATCTACAACTCCAGCCAGACCTCTCAGGAAAAGCCTTTACTATTACAAATCCTTCTGAGTCCTGTAAGAACCTTAAACTCAGCATGTCCAACTGTACTCATTGCTTTGGCTGTAAGATGATATAAACTCCTGTACTTCCTAAACTAGTAAATGGTACCACTGTCCAATTAATCACTCAAATCCGAAAACAAAGACTTCTTTTAAATGTTTTCTCTCAATATTTATTGTTGTACACCCCTCAGATTGCAGATTCTACCTTAGATGTCTGTATAGTCTGCCTTTTGTCCTTATCTTCATCACCATGACCTTTGTAGCTCAGACTTGTATGTCACACATAAATTAATGAACTGGCTTCCTTACTGGTTTTCTTGCTTCATTGTTGCTTCCTGTATATCTTCTATTGAGCTGCCATTGGAGTGGATTGTCTGAAACCTGATAATTTTATTGCCGTGCTTAAAATTCTTTAATATCTCCCCATTGCCTTTATAATTTTTTTAGTATGGTGCACAAGTTTCTTCAGGATTTTGACCCTCTCATTGTCTCCAACTGCACCTGGCATTACTTTCTTATCATATTCCATGCTTTAGCTATTCTGATTCATTTACAGTTTGCTATATGTACTATTTTGATTCATAAATTTACATTTGTACAAGTAGCTCCTACTGTCCGCAGTTCCTTTGTATCGTTGTTTATTGAGCATTATTCACTGGCTAAGGTTTTTTTTCTAAATATTTGTGATCATTTTATTTATTATGGATGTAGAAATAGGTGATTTGGCTCAATTGATACTGGTTTTATGATACTGGTTTTCAGTATTTTTTTAAGTAGCAAAACTGTTTTGGGAAGAAAATTTACCCTATCACAGAAATAAGATGAAAATGATATTTTATTGGTATACTTTTAAAAATGTGTCAAATTCATAGCATTTTCTATAAAGTCAGTTGCTGAAAACAAAGCCATGTTGATGAACATTAACATTTGGAATATATTTTTAAAGCCAGTTGCAGACTTGTACTATCATCTCACTGTAACAACTGATTTTTAAAAAAGCATTATGGAGGCATAATTTACATATATAGTAAACTGCATTTGTTTGAGGTGTATGGTTTGATGAGTTTTTATAGACACTCATATAGCCGCAATCAAGATTCAGAGCATTTGCATCTTTTGTCCTTTGTGTCCACCCTTTCTTCAACCCTTACTTGTAAATTAAGCAGTCACTTTCTACTCTGTCACTATAGATTAGTTTGTATTTTCTAGAATTTTAAAAATGAAACATATTTGACATACAACTATAGTTTAAAGCATACAGTATGTTGCCCTGGCTGATGATGCTCACTGGATTGAGTGCTGGCCTGAGAACCAAAGGGTCTCCGGTTCAATTCCCAGTCAGGACACATGCTTGGATTGCGGGCCAGGTCCCCAGTGGTGGGGCACACAAGAGGCAACCACACATTGATGTTCCTCTCCTTCCTTTCTCTCTTCTTTCCCCTCTGTCTAAAAATAAATAAGTAAAATCTTTAATGTGTACAATATTTTAATTTTATTTATTTGTACATTGTAATATGATTGCCGTTATAGTGATAATTAGTGCCTCTGTCATGGAATGTAATTATTTTTCTTTTTAGTGGTTGGAATAATTAAGTTCTAGTTTCTTAGCAAGTTAGATGATTATAATAAAATGTTTATATTCACTATACTGTGCAGTACATTTCTAGGTCTTATTTGGACATTTTGTACCCTTAAACATCTGTTTCATACCACACTTTGCATCCCCTGGTAACTACCATTTTACTCTCTGGTTTTTTGAATTTGTTGTTTTTTTTTTTTTTAGATTTCACATATATGTGATTATCACACATTACTTGTCTTTTGCTGTCTGGTTTATCTTCTTTGCGTAATGCAGTCAAGGTCCACCATCTATATTGTTTGAAATGGCAGCATGCCCACATCTCCCTTATCCGTTCATCTGTTGATAGGCACTTTCTGTACCTTGGCTATTGTAAATCGTGTTGCAGTAAACATAGGATTTTATATGTCTCTTTGCTATCCCATTTTTATTTTCTTTGGCTATATATCCAGAAGTGGAATTGCTGGGTCATATGGCAGACCTCTTTTTAATTTTTAGAGGAACCTTCTTGTTTTCTGTGGTGGTTAAACCAATTTACATTTTTACCAGCAGTGTACAAGGGTTTCCTTTTCTCCACATTCTTTCAGCGCTTTTATCTTCTTGATGACAGCCATTCCAACAATGGTGAGGTGATATCTCATGTGGTTTTGATTTTCATTTCCCTGATGATTAGTGATGTTGAACATCTTTTAATATATGTGTTGGCCATTCAGATGTCTTTGGGAAAATGTCTGTTCACATACTCTTTTTTTAATTTGATTTTTTAAATTATTGAATTGTATGAGTTCTTTATATATTTTGAATACTAGCCCTTTATATGATAGATGGTTTGCAAAAATTTTCATCCATTTTGTAGGTGGCTTTTTAATTTTAATTGTTTCTCTTGCTAGGCAGAAGGTTTTAAGTGTAATGCAATCCCATTTATTGATTTTTGCTTTGGTTGTTTGTAATTTTGGTCTGAAATCCAAAAAAATCATTGTGCTCTTGGGGTGAAATCAAAAAGTGTTAGTGTTGAGTAACTTCTCCCCTACATTTTCTTCTTCCTTTTTTAAAAATCCTAACTGGATGACATTTTTTCATTGATTTTTAGACAGAGAGAAAGAGAAACATTGATGTGAGGGAGAGACATCAATGGGCCACCTTCTCGTATGCGTCCCAATTGGAGGTTGAACCCACTGCATGGGAAGGTGCCCTGACTGGGAATTGAACCTGCGACCCTTTGGTCTATGGGACCAATTGAGCCCTTATATTTTTCTCCAGAGGTTTTTTGGTGTCTATCTGTGTTTAAGTCTTCGATCCATTTTGAGTTAATTTTTGTCAGTGCTGTAAGATAGTAGTCAAGTTTCATTGTTCTGCGTGTGTTTATCCAGCACCATTTGTTAAATAGACTACCCTTTCCCCCATTGATTGCTCTTGGTTCCCTCTTTGGATATTAGTTGACTGTATATGTAGGGGTTTAATTCTCAGCTCTCTATTCTGTTCCATTGGTCTATAGGTTGATTTTTATGCCAGTATCATACTGTTTTTATCACTGTAGCTTTGTAGTATAGTTTGAAATCAGGATATGTGATACCTCCTGTTTTGTTCTTTTTCCTCAAGATTGCTTAGGTGATTCAGTGTCTTTTATGGTCCTATACAAATTTTTGCATTTTATAGAATTTTATATAAATTAAATTTTATATATGTACTTTTTTCTGTTTTTTTTTTTTTAATGCTTGCAGAACAGCATAATGGTTTTGAAATCATCCTCATTGCATTTATTAGCAATTTGTTACATTTTATGGCCAAGCACTATTCAGTGCATGGGTAATAAAACATGTTGTTTATCCCTTCATGTGATGATTGACATTTGGGATGCTTGCAGTTTTTGGCAATTATGAATAAAGTTGCTATGGACATTTGTCTTTGTGTTGCTGTGGACATTTCATCTTTTTTTTAAAATCCCCATGTGAGGATATGTTTTCATTGAATTTTTAGAGACAGAGGAAGTTGGGTGGGGAGAGAGGAACATTGATGTGAGAGAGAAACATTGATTGGTTGCCTTCTATATATGCCCCCACTGGGATCAAACCTGCAACCTAGGTCTGTGCCCTGACCAGGAATTGAACATGCAACCTTTTGGTGTATGGTCAGTGCTCCAACTAACTGAGCCACCTGGCCAGGGTTGTGGACATTCGTCTTTATGTAAGTCTTTGAAGCATATATGTTTTTATTTTTCTTGGGTAAATAACTAGGATTGGAATGTCTGGGTTGTTTGAAATAGGTGTATGTTTAACTTTTTACGGGACTTCCCAACTGGTTTCAAAGTGATCATGCCATTTACATTTCCGCCAGCAGTGTAGCAGGGTTCCAGTTCTGCTACGTCACCACCTACATTTGTCACGGTCAGTCTTTTTGATTTTAGTTCTAATTTTGTACATAGTGGAATCTCATTGTGGTTTTAATTGCTGTTTTCCAGATAATTAATGATGTTGATTGTCTTTTTATGTGCTTCTTGACTGTTTGCATATGTTCTCTTGCAAGGTGTCTATTCAAATGTTTTGCCCAGTTTTTAAAAAATTGGGTTTTTGTCTTACTGAGTTGTCAGAGTTCTTTACTATTCTGGATACAAATTCTTTGTCAGATATATATGTTGTGGATTTTTTTCTGTGATGGGTGTTTTCATTTTCTTAACACCATCCTTTTTTTCCCTTTTATTGAAGTTATTGGGGTGACACTGTTAACAAAATCATACTGGCTTCAGGTGCACAGCTCCACAACACAACACTGGTGCACTGTATTGTGTGTTCAACACCCAAGTCAAGTCTCCTTCCATCACCGTTTATCTCTCCACCACCTCCCCCCCTCCCTGCCGGCAATCTCCACTCTTCATGGCATCTTTCAAAGAGCAAAACTTAACTCTTTTGAAGTAGTCCAATTTGTCAATATTTTGGGTTTTTTTTTCATGTTTTATCTATGAAATCTTTTCCTGCACTAAAGTTGCAAAGATTTTCTCCTGTATTTTCTTCTAGGAGTAAATTTTTAAAATTAATTATTTTTTAAAATCTTCACCCGAGGACATGCTTATTGATTTTAGAGAGAAATGAAGGGAAGGAGAGAAGGAGAGAAAAATCGATAGATTGCTTCTCATACTCGCCTCAACCAGGGACCAAACCTGCAAACTAGGCATGTGTCCTGACCCGGGATTCGAAACTGAAACCTTTGGGTTTATCCAAGGACTCTCCAACCAACTGAGCCACGTGGACCAAGGCTATAATTTTAATTCGTAGTTATTTTTTGTTTGATTTTGGTTATACTCTATCAGGAAGCTTTATATACAGAGTAGTTTGTAAAAGATAACATTATAAAGAAAGACAGCCTGGCTGGGTAGCTCAGTTGGTTAGAGCATTGTCCCCAATACACCAAGGTTGTGGGTTCGATCCCTGGTTAGAACACATACAACAGCCAAACAATGAATGCATAAATAAGTGGAATGACAAGTCAGTGTTTCTCTCTCTCCCTCTCTCTCTCACCCCAGTGTTGTCTTCTCTCCACTCCACGTTCTCTCTCTCTCAGAGTAAAAAAAAAAATAAAAATAAAAAAGAAAGATGTAGTCTTGTATGTTTCTACCATTAAACAGCAGAAAAACCTTCATTTTGAGGTCTGCAGGAGAGTGAGTTAACTTAGCAGTAATGTTATCGTGTTGGTAATGTCCATCAAGCTATTGTTATTTCTTTTTATAAGTAGTTAAAGTGACTTAAAATGCAATCATTTTTAGAATTTTTGAAGCTCATTTGCAGCTTCAGAATATAGAGGCAGGACCACACTGATCTCAATGTCCTGAAAAAAGGTTTAAGAGAAATAATTTTTTTTCCTCAGGAAGTTTTTCTTCTAAAAGCTTTTGTTTTTCTTTTTTTTTTGGAAAGATTATAAGGCAGTGTAAAGATTTAGGTGATTGATTTCTAGAGAACTTCAGAGTAGTATTATTTTTATTGTACTGTATTTCCATCAGTTAGTTATTTTCGGCGTCCAGTCAGGTGTGTGTGCATGTCCATCCTTAGGATTGTGTGTTTCATGAAAATATCTCCTCACTTAAAATGCTTGAAATCTTTTAGTTTTGAGTGAAATCTTTAGATCCTAGAGACAATTTGTAACTAATAAGTATATATTAGAATAAATCAGTGTCTATTGCATTTAAACTTCTAGCTAGTGCTACAAATTAGATTCCAAGCAACTTAAACCGACAAGTCACTAATAGTTTTAAGGGAGGGCTGAGTTTTTAAAAATGCAGTTATTTTATAAAATGATTGAAATGTTTTGATTCCAGATCGGAATTTTGGAGTAAGATGTGGCCTCTGAAGTGATTTATTAATATTAAAACAATAATGCTGCTTAATTTTGTAGGTGTTCATTGTACCCATGGTTTCAATCGCACCGGTTTCCTCATATGTGCCTTTCTGGTGGAGAAAATGGACTGGAGGTATTTGCTTCTTGTTATGATGGAAGAAGACATAATTAGTAATTGATAAAAGAAATTTTATTGATTTTTTTTTTAGTTTTAGCACTTTATATTGCCAAATTTTTGGTGAAGTCATGATTAATATAATTTGAGTATGTTTTCATTTTAGATTTGGTTAATCTTAGAATACCGTTCATTACCTGGTGTTTTTGTACTAGGCAGCACTTTGAGTGCTTATGATTTCGTATACTATGTCTTTTCTTTTCCAGATGTTTTCCACTTATTAGAGACAAGTTCTCCTAAAATTTTGTGTTTGTATTCATCTTTGGAAGTTACGATTTTGTTGTTTTCATTTTTAACAGTATTTTTTATAGCTGTTAAGTACTAGGAGAAACTTATGCTGTATGGAAAAGGTTTTTTTTTTGGGACAGAGTTACTTTATTTAAATCAATCTGAGTTTTTATTGAGCACCTGTTATTAGTGAAATACCTTTTTAGATCTGAAGACATTAGGACTTTAGTTACTAAAAAATTCCTGAGACAAGGGGTTATCACTAATTGAATTTTCTCATTATTTTGTTTATGAAACCTTTCTACACAGTAGGTTTTCTCTAATATGATCAGCGGAAGTACACATCTGATTGTATATTTTATTTCCCTGTTCATGCATCTTCAGTGGTTTTCTTCTGCATGCCTTTCTAGCACAGTGTTTCCAGCATTCGGTGCTCGATGCCAGTGATTTTCAACCCTTTTCATCTCATGGCACATATAAATTAATGACTAAAGTTCTGCGGC
The DNA here is from genome assembly GCA_004027735.1 of Carollia perspicillata. NCBI lineage: Eukaryota > Metazoa > Chordata > Mammalia > Chiroptera > Phyllostomidae > Carollia > Carollia perspicillata. Next base: position 4,898 of record PVKM010012708.1, on the reverse strand, counting down.
ACACCAAAATACATGTTATTTTTTTTGCCGATCTGACAAAAAGATAGGTATAATTTTGATTCATTCACATTGGATGGCTATTGTTGTGTTGGTTGTTGTCATTTTTTAATTTGGCAATCTAAGTGAAAAGACATCTGTGTCCCAGGCTAAATAGTAAAGTATTACATGTTTTAAAAATTCTTGTGACACACCAGTGTGCTACTGGTTGAAAATCACAGCTCTATACAGTCACCCCAGAGTCCTGTGTCAAATTCAGCTTATGGTTAGCCTTTCTTTGAGGACCTATGCTGGTAATTGCCTGGGGTTTTGAAATTTCCTGAAAAACCAGCATGCTTTTTAGTTTCATTGATTTCGCTATTCACATTTTCTTGATGCTTTCCCTCAGATTTAGACCTTAGCCTTTAAAGCTTTATTTAAATTCTTCACATACTCTACCCAGGTCTCTTCTATACATGTTAAAATTTACTTCCAGAGTTTAGGAATTGTCAATGTACCTTATGTTAAAACTGTTTCAGAATGAATTTGTCCCTTAAGAGATTGAATGCCTTAGAGTGGACTGTGACCTATTTTATAAATCTCTGCATGTTTCATATGATGCTTTAAATATAGTAAGTTTTGAAAAGTCTGTGTAAATGGAGAGTAGTGAGGAAATTGCATGGTGTTTGTTTTCCGTAGTATTGAAGCAGCAGTTGCCACTTTTGCTCAGGCCAGACCACCGGGAATTTATAAGGGTGATTATTTGAAAGAACTTTTTCGTCGCTATGGTGATATAGAGGAAGCACCACCCCCACCTCTATTGCCAGATTGGTGTTTTGAGGATGATGAAGATGAAGATGAGGATGAGGATGGCAAAAAGGAATCAGAACCTGGGTCAAGTGTCTCCTTTGGCAAAAGAAGAAAAGAACGGTTAAAACTGGTAATGTTTAAAAATACTGTCTTTTTCTTAAGCAGGTTTATGAAAATGGAATGTTGACTCTCTTTTACTGGATTTGTGAGGTTATTTCATTCTTTCTATTTCTGAAGATTCTTGATATCCATGAGTCTCTTCGCCTTTTCTACAAGGAAAGTTTCTTATACAGATTCATTCTGTTTTTGTTTCTTAGGTATACCAAAGAACTCTTAGATATTAACATTGAGAATTTACTATTTCTTTGCAAAGTATTGTGAAATTACACTTAAATATCTAGTGAAAATTTTACCAATGCTTTACAGAATTGTCACAGGGTTAAAATAACTTTACATATAAATTCTGCTCCTTCCCATGGATTTTCATATTTTCTGTAAAGTTGAACTGAACAGACACTTCTATGGCCAACTCCCATTAATCTTCTAGACTGAAAGCCCTAACTAAAAACATTGGATGTTATCTTTTTTCTTGGGTGAATAAATATATTGAGAAGAAAGGTACTGGTTGTACTTGTACATACACAAGTATATGGTGTAGGCTAAAGGGGAAAGTTAGGGAAAGTGTGGAGGTAATTAGTAATTAAGGTGTGTGGGCATCACAGTTGAGCAGTAACTACCGCAACTCATTAGTAGACAGTGATTCACAGGCAAGGAAGAAATGCTATATTTTATGTAACTCACATAATACAATTATTTTGGGCTTTAAATAAATGTCCTTTGTTTGAAAAACATTGTTTTAATACATATTTACACATTTCAAACTTCAAAGCTCTAAGGCCATTGAAAAGTATAAATGGCTTTGAAACACAGAAATAATTTCAAAAATAGTTTATTATTATTTTAGTCTAACTCATTCTTTCCTGGATTTAGATATCTGAAATTACTGAATCACATACCTAGAAAAATAGGAATCACATTCTAAGGGAAGTCTAAGAACATAACAACATAACATAACATAACATAACATAACATAACATAACATAACATAACGATGATTACCCTCTTATATTATTTTTGTAAGGGATATTTTTAATAAGGCTTATAGTTTATAAGTGATTATTTTTTTAAGAATAACAATCATGAGCATATGCTTAGTGTGAGCATATGGTATAGTATCTGAGTGTGTAAATGAGTTTAAAACAAAGAGTTACTATTTTGCAAAATGGGGTAAAGTTTTTTTTTTTTGTTCAGTAGAAAGGATCTTAAAAATGACATTTATTTTATAATATTAAGGACCACTAAATCCCTTTAATTGCAAATGACCTTGGGTAGCAATAAGAGAAAAATAGTCAAGATGGGCATATTCTTCTAGGAAAAATAAAATGAAATGCCAAACCTAGTTTCTCCTGTACAGGTTTTGGTTTTGTCAGTTACTAAGAGGGATATTTAAAAAATTCCCCAGTATGATGGTGGATTTACCTGTTTCTCCTTGTAGTTCTGTAGTGTTTACTTCATACATTTTGCAGTGATACTGTGTTTTCATACAACTATGTGTAAAAGATTATGTTTATAGTGTCTTAACTTAGCATTGTGAAATATCTAATTTAGTATGATTGCACAAGTTTCTTTTGGATAGTGTTTGTATGGAATATCTTTTTTCTATCCTTTTACGTTCAACCTTTATCTGTTATTTTAGGTATGTCTCTTACAAGCACCATATTAGGTTTTATTTATCTAGGCAGCAGTTTTTGTCTTATTGGAGTATTTAGTCCATGTACATTTACTTTACTAATTTCTTTATTTCAAATTTAAACTCATCTTACTGGTTTTTTTTTTTTTTTGTCCCATTTGTGGTATGTTCCTTTTTTATCTTTTGGCCTCTTGGATAACTCTAATATGTGAATCACCTGGGTCTTTTTTAGTTTTTCTTATATCCTTTGATTTCTAATCAGTTGTAGGGTTTTGTTTCTGTTTTTGCTTACATACCAAGGTATTTCTACTTACTAGACATTATGTATAAAAAATTGTGGAAATAATTTGAGAGTATGTATCATGTTATTTTCCTTCAGAGAAGATTTACTTTTGCTCCTACACAGGACTAGGAGTTGAACCGTCTTAACTCAGTCAAGAATTTAACTGTTTAGAAAGTAGGCTTTAACTTTCTGGGGGCTGGTCTGTTTTTGTTTCACCCTAATTTCTGGAGTGCAGCCCTTTGGGGATCCTTTGGGGAGCCCTTTGGGGATTCAAAGCCTAATTGAATCCCTCCTCCTCGTTTCATCATTCCTCTGCTTTGCCAAAAACTGTATTAGCCTCTCAGCGACTATTTTTGAAGCAATGTCTATAGAGGAAAATCTAGAGAAGGAAAAGCCATAATGTTTAGCTCATTTCTGTGTCTAGACTTCTCTGGGCTTTCTTTCCTTCTGAATTCTTGGTCCTTGAAGTCCTTCCTGCCTTTCTAATTCTTCAGTGTCTTTAATAGGTGCAAAAGACATTTTATCTAGTTTATTTATTTTTTCATGGCTGCAAAATTGGTCTAAATAAGCTAGTCTGTCATTGCCAAAAGAAGAAATACTCCCTTTTCCATTTTTGGAGAAAGTAGTTAGGATTGACTTCTTTTTTTTTTTCCTTTATTTTCACACATTAAAAAATGAAGCACTGTACAAATGTTTTTTCAGAGCAGAGTACACACAGGACCATTCAGGCCCTTCTCAAAGTGTTGCCAGCGTTCTAAGTGCTACCCAGGACGGCAGCTCTTACCTTATAGCCAACATACTGATTTAAATGCATTGGCATGCGGCCCTCAGCATGGAAGGTTCATTCCTTTCTGTTCTTATATTAGGTTAAATGGCGTCATTGTTCATACTTACAGACTTGAATTGTATTGATCCCAAGCAGTTCTGATGTACATCTGAAACCGGCTGACGGGAGTCTTGGTCTCAGTTTAAAAGGCAGGGCCCAGCAATGGTGGCAGGCCACTGCTTGGAACTAGTTGTCATCCTGCCCACCAGGTACATTTGCTGCAGTGGCAGTTACATCCTTCTAGAAGGGTTAAGCTAAGTAACTGTAGGTGTCCTTTTCACCATCAACTTGCTCCAAATACTCTTACTCAGTCAGAATGTCAATGCATTTCTTGATGGCTGGCACCCGTGGCTTGAACCTCAACGTTGCATGAGCACCTCCCTAAGCAACTGCTGCTGCTTTGGGACCTTCCTCATATTCTTGATCCTCATAATTGCTGCCTGAATCAGCAGTTTTTGGTCTTCTCCAATATTTTTAAAAAAAATATTTATTTACTTTTGGAGAGAGGGGAAAGGAGGGAGGAAGAGAATGAAAGAGAGGGAGAGAAACTCATCAGTGTGTGAGAGATGTGTCAATCAGTTGCCTCTCGCAGGACCTAACCCAGGGCCTGGCCTGCAACTCAGGCTAGTGAACCAGTGACCTACACCAGCCAGGGCAGTCCCCAGTATTTTTGTATGTGGTTTCGTTTTCTTGCTTCTGTTCAGTTTATATTGGCACATAGATGTTAACCCTTAATTTCTTATGTTTATAACCAAGATATACTTTTATTAAGGTATCTGGCTTTACTTATACCTCACCAACATTTGCATTTTCATTTTTTAAGACCAGTAACTTTGACTTCAGTAAAATCTGTAGGACTTGTGCCAAAATGTCCATTTTGATTTGGGTGTTGTCCTTCAGCGTCTGCACTGGGTAAGTGTCTTCTGTGTTGTACTGAAGCAGGATCGCCAACTGGAATGTAGATTCCTTTGTGTAGCCCCCCGGCCCCCCCCCCACATAAAAGAAAGAGAGGCAAATTTAAACACATGGAAAACACCCAGAAATACATCACTTAAGTTTGAAGCACTTAAGACGAAGTGTGCCTTTACTTTTTTACTTAATAATAATTATTGCAGAAGAAAATAAGGGAAGATAAATAAAAAAGAAATTGATGCTTTGCAGAAAAGATTAAGGAAAAAGAAAATTAAATGGATGACACATTTACTAGATGATCTGAATTATCTTTTCTAAACAAATTCAATAGTTGTTAAATC
>PVKM010012707.1:0-31244 GCA_004027735.1 Carollia perspicillata | reverse complement strand
GTAATTAGAAATAATTTATACACAGCTATTAAAAATACACAAAGCCACATCTTTTAATTGCTATTTACTTTATCCAATATCCATAAAAATTACCATTTAATTCTGCATTCTTGACTTACCCTTCACTATCCTCCAATATATATCATGAACAAAATGAGATAATTACTAAAATCCCCTCTGGAGAATAATTTCTGCAACAGTTTTATGTTTGGGATCCCTGTGTTTTGCTATTGTGACTCATATCTGCAGATGAAAACACAGGGGAATTGCTGTCTTGATACTACTTCTGAATGTTGTGAGCCGTTTAAATCAAAATTTGACATTCTAAGCTGTCTAATTCTCTCAAGGGAGTTTTCCCAGTTGAGAAGCTTCAAAAGTAAACCTCCACATCCCAAGTCTTTTTTGAAACAAATCTAAAGCTTTTATAAGATTATTTTCAGATACCTTAGCTGTATGAGGATAATGAACACATTGTTTAAATAAGGGCCTCAGGTAAGGATTATAGCCCAAAGCTTGTCTGTGTTATATGTTTAGAAAACATAAAAAAAATAGGTATACTAAAAGAATTCCTTCTTTAACCAGTTATTATTGGTTATATTACTAAGCAGTAATATATATTGCTAAGCAAGGTGTAATTTTTTTGTGTATACATTATCATTTTTCTTCATTAACACATTTCCAGAGTTCATTCATAATGAACTCTGTCATATTTGCATTTTTTTGATATTACTATAGTTATTTTACAGATTGGGAAACTAAAACTCAGTGTAGTGAAATGGCTGATCCTTTAAATGAAAGATGTAAATGATAAATATAAAATTAAATTATTAGTTTGATCTCAGTTATAGACACTGCTGTTCAAGATTATATTTGTTAAGTCATAATAAGGGGTGTATTTACACTGAGTACTTTAGCTTTTTCAACCCTGGCCAGTGTGGCTCAGTTGGTTGGACGATGTCCCACAAACCAAGTACTTTATCTTTTTCCAAATATTAGGATAGTAATTCATAGAGTAAGGAGTGTAAGAACATTTATATTCCACAGAACACAAGAATTAAAGAAGGTGTATAGATGTAGAAAATATCCTATTGGAAATTAATTAATAAAGGCACTTTTGGAATGCATTATTTATTGAAAATTGGCCGTTCTTACAGTTCTTAAGAGTGCAGTTTAAGATACTCTGGCAATAACATTTATTTAGTGTAAAGACAATAACAGATAGTCTTCTACCTTTTTTTTTATTCTATTTTTTCCATTACCATTTAGTCCCCTTATACTCCCTTGCTCCCCACAATCACCACACTGTTGACCATGTCCATGAGTCCTTTTTCTTTTTTGCTCAAACCCTCCACCTTCAAACTTTCTCCCAAGCTGTCCTCCTGCTCTCCTCCACTTTTTAAATATAAATGTCTTTTTATCCTTACAATGACCATATGAAGTAGCTAATATTTAGCTAATATTTTTATCCATATTTCATATTTAAGGGAACTAAGGAATGGAGAGGTTTGGTGATTTGCATGAGAACCTGTAAAAAAGGCCCAGTTTTCAGTTTAGGGAACTTCACAGCTGAGTTTATTGATTCAATCAACTAGGTCTTTCATTTATAGATTGTCATAAGAAATTGCCAATACTCATTGATGTTCATATATAAAAACAACAATTTCCTATGGCTGAAATGATTACTACTATAATTATTGTTGCCATAATTTTCTAGTGTTAAATGCAAAGCCAGTGTTTTATCTCTCTCTGTATTACATCATTTAAACTTAAAGTATAAAATATGCATTTTTATTTAATATATCATCAGTTTTATTTTAGTAAGTTAGTTACAGATCAAAAGATTAGTCAATTTAAGCTATAAATCAGACTAACACTTTCATATCATGTAGCATTTTCTATTAGTAATATATACTCAGGTTCCTGTGTATAATTTCTTACTACATTCTGTATATCCAAGTAAAATAATAACCAAAATTTCTGCAACTTTAAATATGAACATAATACAAATCCTTAGTTTCAGAATCATAACTTAAATCCAGGAGTCTCTGGTTCCAAGTCTAGAGAATTGTTTTTAAGTTCTATTCATTATATCATCTTAAATGCTTTGCCAATACTTTTTAAATAAAATTAGAAAATGCTTTAGAAGAACTGTCATCAATAACAATCTCTTGTGAAAACAAAAATATCACTAGCCATCCATATACGTCTATTGCTGATTCAGATTTTGTATCTTTTTTAAAAAGTAGTCTAAGATGAAATAGCTTTCAAATTCTTATACAAAAATTGGTCTTTAGAATCTTTAATAATAAAGTTAAAATTAAGGTAACTTAAATAATATATTAAAATGTATCAACTCTTGAAATAACACAATAGGAAAATGTCTACATTCACTTAATTTTTAGCTCTAACACATGTCTTCTTACACTAGCTTTCAAACAAATACCAACAATAAATAAAATAATATTCTGAGGTCAATATTAATTAAAATAATCTATAGCTTGGTAAATTTTGGCTTTCATGAGAATAATTATAAATAATGTTCTATTTAAATAATAATTTTGCTATAGCTATTTTGACTCAATACCACCAAACTATGTAGTACAACAGACTAATGGTAGAACTGATTAATGTCTCTGTCATGGGTGAACTGAAGCAGAGAAGTTAAGCAATCAGCAATAGTGTGGGGTCTGAATGTCATCGTGAAATTTTCATATATGCATTTAAAGAGAAATAACTGTTATTTCCATGATGCAATGCAAGGACATAACTATGATTTGCACCATATTATAAAAATCACACTCATTAAGTCTGTTGCCCATCATTTAATGTTACACAAGAAACATTTCTAGTGACTGAATGAGGAATGAATAAAGAGAAAGAAGTTCTGTTATAACAATAGAAATGATGAAAAGGTTAAAGTAGAGAAAATAAGGTTGAGATTTTTTTAAATATGATATGGTTCGCAAGAGAATAAAAATATTACAGCATTTAAAAATAGAATTGTCAAGCCAATGTTTTTTTTTAAATTCAAGTTTTATTTCATTAATGAATATGCATGTACAGAAATACTCATACATGTCTCTTATTTTAAAAATACATATGATCTTCAAAGTCTATAATTCTAACCATAAGCTTTCTAATTTAAAATAACCAAAGATAGTTGAATGTTATTATATTAGACTGTCCTTTGGTTTTCTGAACAATGAATTTGATTTTGCACTTGTTACAAGAAATTTAGTCACTGGTAGAGTGAAGAAAAGAGCAATAGAAAATTGATTTAAAAAACCAATAAATACTTTTAATAAAGTATGTTGTTTTATTGAAATTTTATCATATGTAAAGTTTGTTGTACAATTTCATTATGCTGTTACTGTTCATTAATCAATTAATGTTCATTAATCAATTAATGTTAATTATGAGTGAACGTAATTTTACCTATTTTTAATTTAATGTTATTTAGAACAAAGAAAGTGTACTTCTAAAAATACATGGTATTTTTATATGATCAAAACATGCCTTTCAAAATTTCTCAAACACAAATACAATATATACTTAATTAAAAATATCACAAATAGAGTCCCAATTCACTGAAACACACAGAAAATGCCTGATTGTTTTTAAGATGTTTAATATGTAATGCAGAGATGAGAATTATGTATGTAAACATTAAATAGCAATATAAGAAAACATATAAATATCAAAAATATTGTAGATTGTTGGGAACCACTCTGTTTGGTTTTAGGAGTTGTAACCACCCCCTGTGGCTAAGGCTGAGTGAGTGACCTCCGGATTGTGAGTCACTGAGGAAACAAAGCTTATCTCCCTGGCAAGAGCACTGCCTCTGCCATCTGGTCAGTTAGTTAGAGTCTATGGGTATGACCCCTCAGAGGTGGGGCAACCCATGCCAGACATGATGACTTATGGGTGGCCATCAAGAAAGGACTCAGTAGGGGCTGCAGCAAAGTGAGGGTGAAGGACCCTCATCTCCCTGGTTATTTTGACATAGCTGAGTCCCCTTTCCATTTGGGAGAAGCTCTGGGAGAAGTGCTTCCTGGCTCTAATCCACTTAAGCCTGAATATTAACGGGGAGGGGTGCAGTCCTCTGCTGTCTAGAGCAGGTTTCCATGGTGATTCACATAAGAAAGAATTCTTAAAATCCTGTGAAGCCTGCTTTGCTAAGAGTGCTTTTATTCATATGACAGGGGTCCGGGCAGGAAATTAGTATGTTTACTAAAGTTTTTGCAACCCCCTTACCTGACAGACACTGACTCAGATTAAGCCCTCAGATTTCTTTGAAATGTTATCTATTGTTTGATCATTGCTGCCTGATATTGATTGATGAGCTTTACCTGTGTCCCTGTGTGTTACGAACCTAATAAAAAGCCATTGAGGAAGGGGCTCTTGTCCTTTCTCCCTTGAGAGACCAGCCACTTTCCTTCCCAAGGAAATCATGTCTTGGTAGCATTATGTTCATTCGTGGTGAACAGGAGGGCCCTGTTGGTGGAGTCCCCCTCACAGTAGATGATATGCACTTAATACCAAAATTTCAAAATTCTACTACTATTTGTCATAATTATGTTAACATTAATGGGAGAAACCTGGTTCTTCTTATGAATGCAGTAAATAATTACTGATCAACAAGTCTACTAGCATACAAACAGGTTTATTAGTGACATGTTCTAATGGAAGAGAAAGGCCTTGCCAAGGTAGAGGAGAAAGGCAAGGGCAGGGGTGGCAAGAGCCCCGGTACTTTGTTCTGAGGACTTAATTGGTGGGATGGGGGTGAGGGAGTTATATGTTGACTGATGGGTTAAAGTTGTGCCGGCTTTCCCTAGGGTGACATGACAACCCAAATGTAGGTATGTTTCGGGGGGAAGAGGGGCGGATCTTTCCCAGAGAGTAGAAATGGTACATAGAATTTCAAGGACTTCACTCCCATCTTCTAGGCCTTAGGATATTCAGGACATCCAGAAATCTTAATAAGATTGCTACAGAAGCCCAGTGTCAAGAACTCTGTACTCCTCATGTACTATCTTTGCTTGTGTTGTTTGGAATGCCTGGCAATCTTGTTGAACCAGGATCAAGACTGCTGATTTTGTGGATGAGATGTCTTCCTTTGCCTCTAGCCTCCTATATTAAGTTCTTTGTTAGATTATAATGACAAGGGCCCTGCCTTTATATCCTCTCTGGCCACTCATTCCTAGTTGCTACTGAACAATAATATCATCTAAAAATGTAAATCAGAAGATAGGATACCAATTTTTATGTCCAAATATGGTGATCTTGTTCACATATTACTTTATATAAATATAACTTTATAATAATATCCCTGGCTGAGTGGCTCAGTTGGTTAGGGCATTGTCCCATATGCCAAGAGGTGGCAGGTTTGATTCCTGGTCAGGAAATATACCTGGGTTTTGGGTTCTATCCTCAGGAGGCTTGCATGTATGGGAGTCAACAGATTCTCTCTCTCTCTCTCTTTTTCTCCTTTCCTCTCTCTCTCAAATCAATAAACATACCATTGAGTGAGGAATAAAATTTTTATATATTTTTATGAATGTATATATATTTTAGAAATATACATATATTTGTATTCTGTTGAGATGAATTTGGACAGAGGGAGGTTAAAGGTGATCATCTAATATATTTGCTTTAAGTAAAATTAATTTTTGTACACAAAGATTTAAAATTTGTAGTAGAATCATCTTTCACTAAGATTTTCATTAAACAATAATTCATTTGTTAATATGAATTAACTATGATCCCAAACATATAGGCTTTGATCCCAAAGCCTATGATCCCAAACACATAGGCTTTGTTTGGTTGAATACATCTGTTCAGATCTATCTGGAGACTCAAATTAAAAGTAGTACTTTATGTTGAATTACCAAAATTGTTGCTGTAATCTACTTCCTCTTTTGTTTCCAGTAACTCTATTCTCATCTACTACCAAGTCAAGGGGAAGTAAATAAGAGTTGTATATTACTAGAAATGAATGGACCTCAAATCATTTTTGGGGGTGCCTAGCATGTTTTCTGAAACTATTTCCTATAATAAATAATATATAGGTACCAAGTCAGCAGAATGTCTAAAAAGTGAAGTCAACCTTGGAAAGTTATTAGGAGATTGCACTTGCCAGAATTCCATGATTACTTACTTAAAACTATAAGCAGAATAGTGCCTTACAGTTTAGTCAATGCCCAGTACCTCCCACCAAATAAAAGTGAATACAGCTGAAACAGTAGCCTATACAGAAGCTTTATTCATAGTGTTCTCTCTCTCTCTCTCTCTTTGGTTTTATAACACTGTTCCTGATATTAGTCTATTATCTACTCTATTGAAAAACATTTTAGAATATTTAACTTTGGCAAACTTATCGTCTTACTCCAGGTTAAAATTGGCTTTTCATTACATGCTTGATAAAAATCCACAACATAAATGCTAAATATGAAAAAAACATATAAAGAGACTTATAGCCAACATCATACTCAATGGGCAAAAACTTAGGGCTTTTCCACTAAGATCAGGAACAAGACAAGAATGTCTACTTTCACCACTTCTATTAAACATAGTATTGGAAGTTTTACCCACAGCAACCAGACAAGATAAAGAAATAAAAAGCATACAAATTGGTAGGAGAAAGCAAAATTGTCATTGTTTGCAGATGACATGATAGTATACATAGAAAGTCCTATAGACTCCACCAAAAAACTACTCAACTTAATAGTAAATTTGGCAAAACATTGGGATACAAATTCAATATTCAGAAATCAAAGGCATTTTTGTACACCAACAATGAAATATCAGAAACAGAAATCAAGAAAAAAATCTCATTTGATATAGCAACAAGAAAATAAAGTACCTGAGAATAAACTTAAGCAAGGATGTAAAAGACCTGTACTAAAAAAAAAAAAAAAAAAAAACAAACTACACAACATTGAAGAAGGAAATTAAGGAAGACACAAACAAATGGAAGCATGTGCCATGTTCATGGATTGGAAGAATTAACATCATCAGAATGTCCATACTACCCAAAGCAATTAATAGAATCAGTGCAATCCCTATTAAAATACCACTGACATATTTCACAGACACAGAAGAAACATTTCGAAAATTCTTATGGAACCATGAACAACCCCAAATAGCTTCAGCAGCTATGAGAAATAACAAGGTAGGAGGGATAACCATGCTTGACATTAAACTGTATTACAAGGCCACCATAATCAAAACAGCCTGTTACTAGCATAAGAACAGACACACAGATCAATGGAACAGAGCAGAAAGTTCAGAAATAAACCAAAGTCTCTATGGTCAATTAATCTTTGACATATTATAAAATGGAGTAATCATAGGCTTTTCAATAAATTGTATTGGGAGGTCTGGACAGCTACATGTGAAAAAATGAAACTCGACCACCAACTTACACCATTTACAAAAATAAACTCAAGATGGATAAAAGACTTAATATAAGTTGCAACACTATAAAAGTCCTAGATGAACATAGGCAGAAGAATCTCAGATATTCCACACAGTAACATTTTCACCAATATATCCCCTAGATTAAGGGACGTAAAGGAAAGAATAAACAAATGGGACTTCATCAAAATAAAAAGTTTCTGCATGGCTAAACAAAACATCAGCAAAATGATAAGTGAACCAACCATATGGAAAATATATTTTCAAATGACACCTCAGACAAGGATCTGACCTCCAAAATATATAAAAAACTTACACAACTCCACACCAGGAAAATAAACAATCCAATTGAAAAAAATGTGTAAAGGACTTTAACAGACATTTCTCTAAGGAGGACATACAGAGGGTCCAGAGATAAAGGAGAGCATGCTAAGGATCACTAGCCATCCGAGAGATGCAAATTAAAACCACAGAAGATGACTTCAACACCAGTCAGAAAGGCCATCATAAACAAACAAATAAAAACAAATGAAAGTGAGGTTTTGGAGAAAAGGAAACCTTAGTGCACTGTTGGTGGGAATGCAGACTGGGGCAGACACTGTGGAAAACAGTATGGAATTTCCTCAGAAAAATAAGAATGGAACTGCCTTTTGACTCAGCAATTCTGCTGCTGGGATTATACCCTAAGAGCCCTGAAACACCAATTCAAAAGAACCTATGCACCCCAATGTTCATAGCAGCACAATTTGCAATAGCCAAGTGCTGGAAGCAACCTAAGTGCCCATCAGCAAATGAGTGGATCAAAAAACTGTGGTATATTTACACAAAGGAATTCCATGCAGTGGAGAGGAAAAAGCTCCTACCCTTTGCAAAAGCATGTATGAATCTGGAGAGCATTATGCTAAGAGAAAAAAACAGGCAGTGAAAGACAAATACCATATGATCTCACCTATAAGTGGAACCTAATCAGCAAAACAATCAAGCAAGCAAAATATAACTAGAGACATTGAAATTAAGAACAAAAAGACAGTAACCAGAGGGAGATGGGAGGTGATAATGGGTGGTGGGGTTTGTCAGGAATGTGTATAAAGGACCCATAGACAAAGCCAAAGGGCTGTAGGATCAAGGATGGAAAGTGGAGATAGCTGGAGTGGGGGGACTAACGGGGGCAGGAATTGAGACAACTGTACTTAAAGAACAATAAAAAAGTTAAAAAATAAAAAGAAAAGAAAAAACAAAATTAGAGTAGGCATTTCACCTAACAAAACTGTTACTACAATATGAAAAAGAAGTAGTTTTTGGCTTTTTTTGGGGGGGTATTAATTTTGAAGCCATTTTCTTTTTCTTCAATGTCCACTCCTTCTCTCTTACTAAATACTTGTGTTATGCTGACCCTGTTATTAAGAAATCTTACCACATTCACACATAGCAAATGGACCTACACCACAGCAAAGTTATGGTCATTCTTTACTTGAGAGAAGATATTTTCTAGAGCTATTCTGCTCTCTGTGGAATGTCCCTTATGGACATTCAAAACTATAGCATCCTTTATTGATACTGTGGATGTTATTCTTGTAGGATATAACCCATGCTTCTTGTATGTGTGTATGTCAAAGCCATCTATAAACAGAATTCTCGGTAATACATCTTTAATATCAGAAGGAAAGCCATCGTGGTGACCTAAGGCATCTATTTAACTTTCTAGCTGCCATTCCACTGATCTCAATGGGATTTGTCAAAAAGCTCTACGGCAAGCAGTTCTGCCTGCCAGTTTACAACAGTTGTAGAGAATTAACTTCTGAGGAATTGAGCTCAACTACTGATCACTTCTGATTTATTTTTTGCTGTGGCAGGCCATGGCTATGCACTATTGGTTTCTTCATCTGCACCATTTCATCAAGAGGCTTCATCAAACGAAAGAAATTGTCTAAATTCTGTATCTCAGTTCCTTCTAGTAAAACATTATCTTAATTATGTTCCTAAAAGAATCACATACACACACCCACACACACTGCAATAGCTCACTTCAGATGTTAAAACTGGATGTTGTAAGGTTGCATTAATTATTTATTTTTTACTGGTCAATGTCTTATTGATTTATTAGGCTCAGATAACCAGGATGAGGTTATCCAAAGACCGGTATGACATTGGACTGTGTAGCAAACAAATTGAAATATTGGATGCCACTAAAAAATTAAGTTCATATAGTTTAGAATATAGTAAGACAATGTTTTTAAATGTTTGAGTATATTTGACATTTTTCCTTTAAGTTTGTATTGAATTGACCACTATGTTCTAGTTTACTTATTTCTAGTAACAGCTGAGAAATGATGATAAAATGTATTAAAATTATATGGCATATTAGAAAAGAAAGTGAGCAAACTTGCAGGTGAAAACATTTTAAATGAACATCATTGAGATATAATCTTTACCTAGAACTTCTGCTAATGTAGTTCTAGAACTATATTTCTAGGTACATCAACTCTCCATATGCATGAATCTAGAACTCTGAGATAACTGATCTTTAATAATATTTATTTTGTTACATGTATCTCAAAAAGTTATTGTACATTGTCTCTTCTTTTATTCAAGTGCACTAAATTGTATATTTTGGTTTCTTTGTAAGTACCAGTTAGTTTGTAGTATTTGAACACTATGATTTGGAGGACTTCCGAAGGAAGCTATGTTGTTTACCTCTATGCTTTTTATGAAAGATGTGCTTTTAGCTTGTGCCCTTCATCTCCAGGGACATTTTAACTTATACAGATTCTCAATGTGCATAAAGTTACTGTTCAATGATGTTTAATACTTTTGTAAGTTTAGTCTTTCACTAAACTTTCTGCCTGATCCTTTTTATTACCTTGTTTACTTTTATTCATGTATTTCCATCATAATTTTCCAACTGGCTAGAGGTTGATTTTGATAGACATTATTAGCCCACAAGTGTTCACTTTCTTGGGCTAGTGATCAGTAACAGTGAATCCTTGGGAAGCTGCACATTCTCAGGGATCTTTGGCTATATTGATAATTCTTCATATTTGGAAAATTCTCTCTTATTACAATAATTGAGCTATGAGGGCAGTTTGAATATAGTAGCTATATACCTAATTTAAAAATAAAACATTGGTGAGCCACAGTGGTATATACCACCTGTTTAAAAAAATATGATGATATTCACCTTTTTTGAGATGGAGAAAACAAAACAAAACAAAATCCATTTTTAAAACAATGGTTCAAGGCACCTTGGCATTGCCCCATGCAAAGACACTTAGTTAGATAATCACAGCACTTGGCATTTTGGCACTTATACAAATGCCCACCCCATTCCTCAGTTACCTCTGGGAGTGGAGTGCAAGTCTGGCTACAACACAATTGGCTGTCTCTCTCTAGATATCCTTCAAACAGAAAACGTGCTTTCAGTAACCGTGTATTCTGCACTGTCCCTAGAAAAAGAATGTCATACAAAGTTAAACAAGGGAAGGTTAATGACATGAACAAAAGAGAGTTATGTTCAAAATCTCAGAACACATATTTGCTTAGACTCATAATATTGATAGATCTTTTTTTCCTTTAACTAATAGGTTCTTTATTAAATATCCCAGGAAATGTATATGACACTCATAAAGAATGTATAAGAATTGTATATAGGTAATATAACATAATATACTATATAGCAATATCTTTTCTCTACCGTAGATATAATTTTTAAAATGTACAATATTTTATATTGAATATTATAAATTCCCAATTAAGGGGTTTCAGATAAATCTTTGAATATTACTCATTTATTTTCCAACATGAATTATTGATCACCCAGAATTATCATAACTTTTTCAGGTGTTGTGAATAGTAGTATATTTAGAACAGCAACTGGCTCAATTTTATAGAAACTTGATTGGGTCAAGGAGGTAGAATTTAACATAAAGTACTATAGGCAATATTGAACCTAGGGAAATGTTTAAATGATGAAGTTAGTTGAAATGATGTGATTTGAGCATAGTCAGCATAGCCAGAGAAAGTGTTTTTATTATTTTATTTTGTTTAATTTAATTGTATTTTACCCATTACCATTTATCTCCCTTATACCCTCTTGCACTTCCACCCACCCCCTCACCACAGCAATCACTACACTGTTCATGTCTGTGAGTTCTTAACTTTTTTTTTCAATTCCTTCACACCCCAACCATTCCTCAGAGCTGTCAGCCTGCTCTCCAACTATGAGTCTGTCTTTATGTTGCTTGTTAGTCCAGTTTGTTCATTAGATTCCATATAGAGTGAAATCATATGGTATTTGTCTTTCTCCCTATTGGCTTATTTCACTTAGCATAATGTTCTCCAAGTTCATCCTTGCTTTTGCAAAGGGTAAAATTTTCTTCTTTTGATGACCAAGTAGTATTCTATTATGTAATTGTACATTGTTGGTTTATCCATTCACTTACAGATGGACACTTGGGATGCTTCCAAATTTGGCTATTGTAAATATCCCTGTAATGAACACAGGGGTGCATACATTCTTTCAAATTAGTGTTTTGTGTTTCTTTAGATAAATTCCCAGAAGTAGAATTGTAGTATCATAATCACTTCTATTTTTAACTTTTTGAGGTAAATCCATACAGTAGCTGCACCAATCTACAGATCCACAAGCACTGCAGAACTGTTCTGCTTTCTCCACACCTTTTCCAGGACTTTTGTTTGTTGATTTATTGATGATAACCATTCTGACAAGTGTGAGGTGATATCTCATTGTCTTAATTTGCATTTGTCTTATGATTAGTGATGTTGAACATATTTTTAATGTCTATGGGCTATCTGTATAGCATCTTTGGAGAAGTGTCTATTCAGGTCCTTTGCTCATTTTTTAATTGGATTTTTAATTTTTGATGTTGAGTTTTATAAATTCTTTATAATATTTGGATATTAACCCCTTATCAAAGATGTATTGGGACATACAATGCAATGGGATGCAATGGCACAGCAAATATGTTGTCCCATTCAGTGGTTAATCTTTTCACATTATCGAGAGTTTTCTTTGCTGTGTGAAAACTTTTTAGCTGGAAGTCATCCCATTTGTTTATTTTTCATTTATTTCCCTTGCCTGAGGAGATATATCAGAAAAAATATTACCACCAGCAATGTCTGATATTTTACTGCTTTCATTTTCTTCAAGGATTTTTATGGTTTCAAGTTTAACACTTAAGTCTTTAAACCATTTTGAATTTATTCTCATGTATGGCACAAAAGGGTGGCCCAGTTTCATTTTTCCTCATGTATTTGTCTAATTTTTCCAACACCATTAACTGATATTGGAAAAGTAGCCCATTATATAGTTTTGCCTCCTTTGTCAAATATTATTTGACTATAAAGGTGTGGGTTTATTTCTGGGCTCTCTGTTCCATTCTAATGATCTATATGTCTGTGTTTATGCTAGTATCATGCTGTTTTGATTACCATGCCCTTAGAGAATATTCTGATATTAAGTAGCATGATTCCCCCAACTTAATTCTTCTTTACCAAGATCGCTGTTGACTCTGTTCAGAGTCATTTATCATTCCACATACATTTTGAATACTTGTTTTAGTTTTGTGAAATAAGTTATTGGTATCTTGATTAGATTTGTGTCGAATCTATAGATTGCTTTGAGTAGTTATTGCTGCTAAGTCTTCCTGCCCATGAACACAGTGTATATTTCCTTTTGAATCTGCAACAATTTCTTTCTTCAGTGTCTTATAATTTTCTAAGTACAGGTCTCTTACATCCTTGATTAGGTTTATTCCTAGGTATTTTCTTCTGTTTGAGGCAATGGTGAATGGGACTGTTTTCTTAATTTCCCTTTCTGTTAGTTTGTTACTGGTATGTAAAATTGTAACTGATTTCTAGATATTAATTTTGTATCCTGCTACTTTCCTAAATTTATTTATCAGTTCTATGAGTTTCTTGGTGGAACCTTTTGGGTTCTGTATGTATAGTATCATGTCATCTTCAAAAAATGACATCTTTACTTCTTCCTTTCCAATTTATATGCTTCTTATTTCCTCTTGTCTGATTATCTGGCTAGGACTTCCATTAATATGTTGAATACAAGAAGTGAAAGTGGGTATCACTATCTTGTTCCCGATCTTAAGAGGACTGCTTTTTGCCAATGGAATATGATGCTGACAGCGTGTTTGTTACATATGACTTTTATTATGTTTAGGTATATTCATTTTAATCCCACTTTGCTGAGAGTTTTTATCATAAATGGGTGCTGAACTTTATCAAATTCTTTTCTGCATCTATTAATATGATAATGTGTTTTTTATCCTTGATTTTGTTTATGTGGTAAATCACATTTAGAGACTTGCAAATATTGTACCAACCTTGCATTCCTGGAAAAAAAAATCTCACTTCATCAGGAATATAATCTTTTTGATACATGGCTGTATTTCATTTGCTAATATTTTGCTGAGGATTGTAGCATCTATGTTCATCAGGGATATTGTCCTATAATTTTCTTTCTTTTTTATAGTATCTTTATCTTGTTTTGGTATTATGATAATGCTATCCTCATGAGTTTGAGAACTTACCTTCCACTTGAATTTTTATGAAATACTTTGTGTAGGAGTGGTGTTAGTTCTTTTCGGAATGTTTGGTAAAATTTACCTGCGAAGGCTTGTTTTTTTATTTTTATTTTTGGATAAACCTGTAATCCTATGAATTACCCTCTTAGGATTACTTTCTAAATGTCCCACCAATTTTGAACTATTGTGGCCAAATTTTCATTTATTTCAAAGTGTCTTTCGATTTCTTCCTTGATCTTGTTGTTGACTCCTTCATTGTTTAATGACATGTTATTTTGTTTCCATGTCTCTGTGTGTTTTTCTTGTGATTGATTTCTAGTTTTATATTGCTTTGGTCAGAGAAGATGCTTGATATGATTTAGGATTGTGGAGGAATAAGTGGAAGATACACTAACCATTTCCCAGGACCAATCTGGAATTCAACAAAATAGTAGAGAAATCATCCTGAATAACCAACTGAACACTAGCTAGAGAGAAGCCTTGCAACTAAGGACAGAAGAAACCACTTTACCACAAAAAGACTGATAGGGAGAGTGGAGGAGGCACAAGTAGGCTGGCTTTGCTCCCAAGGGTGGCTGAAGGGGTATTGCAGCAGCTAGGTGGTTCCTTCTGAGATATGCGGGGTCTAAATCCCAAGCTGGGCTTTCCAGCTTATATCATCAGAAACAGAAAACAACTCATATAACATCAGCTATGAAAAGTAGCAGGATTTCTGTCTGCCAGAAAGAGATGGCTAGAGACTCAGAGAGCTTCTTAAAGGGCCAAAACACAAAATTTCATTTGCAGCCACTTATCCTGGTCTCTGGCAGGAGGAACACAGAGTGGATGAGAGATGCTTGAGGAAAGTCTGGAGTTGTTGCTCTGGGGAGAGAATTGAAGAAATGGTGGATAGAATTGTTGTTCTGGGTAATTTCCCATACTGCAGAAGCTATCTTTCTCAGACACAGCACTCATCTCCACATGGCTTCACCCTGAAGGGAAGTAATAGCTCTACCATTAGAATACTCTGCCACACCTTATGGAGCTTAAGCCAGGTTGCTGATTACAACTTGAAGTTATATCACTGATTAATTTTACAAGTAAAACAAATCTCTGAGAGCCCTATGAGACTTTAACTGTCCTTCCCCAGGATTTGGTGCTGATAAATGCCAGACTTGGTGTGCAACCTGGTTCTATTTGCACATGAACAGATCCAGCAGAGGGAGTCATATGCTGTGGATCACTGATAGTTTCATAAAGGTTGACCAGGACCAGTCACAAGCATCATCTGACAAAAGTCTACACCACAGTCTTTACTGATCTACCTAATACATAGAAACAAAGAAAGAAGCAGCCAAAATGAGGAGATAAAGAAAGAGATCCCAAATGAAAGAACAAGATAATTCTCTAGGAGAATTGCCAGATGAAATAGAGACAAGTAACTTATCAGATAGAGAGTTTAGAATAATGATTACTCAACAGCATGAAAAAAGACATAGAAACAATATAAAAAAGACCAGTCAGAAATAAAGAATACCTGGCTGGCATAGCTCAGTGGATTGAGCGCGGGCCTACAAGCCAAATGATCATGGTTCAATTCCCAGTAAGGGCACATGTCTGGGTTGCAGGCCAGTTCCCAGCAGGGGGCACACAAGAGGCAACCATACATTGATATTTCTCTCCCTATCCCCTTCCCTTCCCCACTAAAAATAAATAAATAAAATCTTAAAAAAAGAAACAAAGAATGCAATAACTGAAATAAATAATAAACTTGAAATGATTGTAAGTTACATGAAGCAGAGGATTGAATCAGTGATTTGGAAGACAAGGGAAAAAATTAAAAAAAAAAACAGGCAGAACAAAATAAAATAAAAATACATTTTAAATAAAGAAGTGCTTAAACATGAAATGTAACAATACCTACCTCATGGGAATACAAGAAGGAGAAGAGACCAAGGAAGAAATAAAGAACAAATTTGAAGAAAGAATGATTGAAAACTTCCCTAATCTGGTGAAGAAAAAAGACACACAAGTCCAGAGAACTCAGAGAGTCCAGAACAAGTAGACTCATAGTGGCCTACACTGGGATAACTCATAATTAAAGGGGAAGGCTTAAGGACATGGAGATAATCCTAAAATCAGCAAAAGAAAGGCTGATAGTTACATACAAGTGAGCATCAATTAGACTGTCATCTGATTTCTCAACAGAAATATTTCAGCCATGTAATGGATATATATCATCTATATCTATATCTATACCTATATCTATATCTATATCTATATCTATATCTATACCTATATCATCTGTCTATACCTATACCTATATCTATCTATATAGTTATATAGCCATTTTATTTTATAAACGATTTTCTTCTTTTCCTTCTCCTTCTCCTTTTCTTTTTCTTCCTGCAAGCCCTTTTACATTTGTTGAAATATTTGTTTTGTGTTAACAAACTCCTTTAGCATTATTTTTAAATCTGGGAAGCTTATTATTTCTCTTTCAATTATTTCACTTGCTGGGTAAAGTTATCTTAGTTTTAGGTCCTTGCTTATCATCACTTTCAATATTTTGGGACAATCCCTTCTTGCTTAAAATGTTTCTGTTCAGAAATCAGTTGACACTCTCATGGGAGCTCCCTTGTTGGTAACTAGCTAATTTTCTTTTATGGCTTTTAAGGTTCTCTTCTTATCTTTAAGCTCTACCATTTTAATTACGATGTGTTTTCGTTTACATCTCTTTGAGTCCATTTTATCTGGGACTCTCTGTGCTTCCTGGACTTGTATGCCTTTTTCTTTAATGTGGTTAGGGAAGTTTTGGATTATTATTTCTTCAAATAGGTCCTTGATTATTTGTTCTCTCTCTTCTCCTTCTGGTGGTCCCATAATATGGATATTGTTACACTTCATGTTGTCCCAAATGTCCCTTAAACTATCTTCATTTTTTAAAATTATCTTTTCTTTTTGTTGTTCTATTTGGGTGTATTTTTCTACATTGTCTTCAAATCACTGATCAATCTTCTTCTGTTAATTCCTTTTAGTGTGTTTTTTTATTTCACAGATTGTATTTTTTATTTCTGACTAGTCCTTTTTATGCTTTATTATATTTGTTCATGGTGTTGTGTTTTCTTAAATCATTACTTTGAACTTTATATTAATAAATTGCTTTCCTTCATTTCATTTAGCTTTTCTTCTAGGGAATTTACTTGTTCTTTCGTTTGAGACCTGTTTCTTTGTTTTACCATTTGCCTGCCTCCTTGATTTTGTTTATATGTATTAGGCAGATCTTCAAAGACTCCAGTGCAGGACTGTCATATGCTGTCTATGAATCTCACTGAGCCCTTTTTGCACTATCAACAATCCACAGCTTGTGGCTACTTCTGCTGCCCCTGGTTCTGTGCTAAAATAAACAAGGTGCACATCAAGGCTGGATTTTACCAGGACAAGGGTTGAGGAAAAGCCAGCTAAAATCTTAAAGCACCCAGAGATCAGACTGTGTCTGTAGGCTATCTACTAGTCTTAATCGTTGGAAAAGCCCCCAGCTGTACTCCTTAGCAGAGCTTAAGCTTAGTGAGGTGGTATGGGTGGGATGGGATTCTTATGAGTGTGGCTGTTCCTTCCCTCTTGGCTGATGCCATGTGGAGGAAAGTGTTCTGCCTGAGAAAGATAGCTTCTGTAGCACAGGGATACTGGTGGCTGATGCTTCAGCTCTCTCCCAGGAACAGCGAACACCAGACTCTCCTCACGTGGCTCTAGTCCACATTACCCTCTCTCCACTATAGCCCAGGGTAAGTAGCTGCAAATGACATTTTTTTAGAGTGGCCCTTTAAGAGGTGTCTGCATCTATAGCCTTCTCTCACTGGCAGACAGAAATTCTGAAGTTTTTGCAGCCAGATATTATGTGGGTTCCTTTCCTGGTTCTAGTGTTCTAGTCCGGGGAGCCTGGCTTTTGGTTCAGATCCCCACGCTTCAATAGGGGAACCCCAGCTGCTGAAATATCTTTCCAGATCCCACTTGTGGGAGCCAAGCCATCCCATTCATGCCTCTGTACTTCCTACCAGTCTTGATGTGATGATGTGGTTTCTTCTGTAAGTCGTTCATTGTAAGGCTTTTCTCCAGCTCATCTTCAGTTGGTTATTCAGGATGGTTTTTTTTTTCTATAACTTAGTTGTAATTACAGTTTGGTCTTGTGAGGAGGTTAGTGTAGCTTTCACCTCCTCTACCTCCTTGTTCGATCTTCTCAGGAAAAGCGTTCTGAAAAGACATTTTTTTTTCCAAAAATACATGTCAAGAAGTGGTTGGAATGCCTAAGGCCCTTTTAAAAGGTGAAGTATAGATTGATTTTGTATGGTGATAAGTACTTCGATTGTCCTTTTAAAAATTTGTTCTCATATTAAATGAAATTAAGAAAATCTAATTTGAACAAAATGGCTAACAATTTTCCTAACCTTCCTTTAGACTTAATACATGACATCACAACTATGATCATTTGGTACAGAGAATGGAGAAAAGAAACACATAAATGAGTGAATAAAGTCGTGATAATTTGGGTTGGGCCAGTGCAACAATAGTCTGACATTGTGCAGTGCATACAAAATTGAGAGAATCTACCATCTGAGAAAATTGTGTAGAAGAAACTATAGTATTCTATCAACATATCACAGTTAGGTTTTCCTTTCTCTTCCTTCTTGAATATAAGAGGTCAGTTTTGGAGGATTTTTCAGTTAAAATATTCCTAAATAATCATTTATTTTTATTTTATAAAAACAAATGTAATTTTTCATATAAGCTGACATCATTATTAATATTAATCAAAATAAGACACTTCAGTCAAAATGCATAATAAGTTATTTTATAAATTGTAGAGGAATGAAAGCATCCACAAAGCCTACTAGTTTAACTTTGGGACTCATACTGGTGGTTAGCAAAAGCAGTATAATTATACTTGTGTTTATGTGCTATTCATTTGCTCAATTCAAAACTCAGTAACATGTTCTAGTAAAATTTTTATTTGTTGTACTTAAATATAGGTGCAGATCACATCTTTGTTATTTTAAAAGCTTATTTTGTATCTTTCCCACAGTAGCAGTAAAAATACTTGTGAAATTTGTTTTATTAAGATTATTAAATTATCAAGATTATATTCAATTTGGAAAAAAAATAATTTTTGTCATATATTCTCATCAGTTTCTAACAAAGGCAAAGAAAGTAAAATTATGTTTTAGTCATACAATTCTGTATTTTTATTTTGAATTATCAATGCAGATAAAGATGCATGGATTTAAAAATAGCTATTATATATGTGTGCTTATGAATTAAGCATAAGATCCTTAGATTCTCTTTTTGGTTTAAAATTCTGGTCAAACATTAGCCATCCTAATATGGATGTCACCATACGAGAAAATGCATATTGTAGGAAGAATAAAAAGCTTCAATAGTCTCAAACTCTTTCTTCATCAGGAATCCAGTACCCATCAACTTCAGATTCACAAGCCCTTTCTGGAAATTTAATGTTATTTTTTCCAATGTCCACTGAATCTCATGTTTGGTGGTTGTACAGAAAAGCTTCAGTCAAATTATGACTACACAAGTAGGAAAGTTATGTAGCGGCTGATCTTTATGCCATCCTGATACCAAATGCATGCTTTCTCACAATGTAGAACTGTTCTATTAAAATAGTTTTGCTCAACATTTTACAAACTAGACAGGTTTAAGGCTTGAGTTATTTTTAAGTCTGCATAATACTATAAATGGTGATAATCTATTCATTTAAGTATATTATCTACTCTTTTCCTAGAAATCCCTCACAGAAGATAGTTTGGAATTTTTTTAAAGCTTTGATAAAAACATTAAAAAAATTAAATTATACAATTAGAAAAAATGATAGGATTAAGACATAAGCATGATTGATCTACATAAAATAAATTAATTTAGTTATATAATCATTTATATATAATCATCATATTATGCAGAATTTTGTGGTGAAAGTTCTAGGTAATGTTGCCCACTCAGTGGAACAAATAAAAAAATAAAGAAAACTAACAAAACAAATGTAAAAGTACTATTTTGATTCCTATTTATAATCTGATTGAGCAAGGTAATTAAATCATAAATTATTATATCTTGACTTTCTCTGGAAAGTTTGTGTGTCTTTTCTTTGTGAACTATAAGAAACAAGTCAAATATTAAATTATGTATCATTATATTACATAGTATGTTATTTAAAATATGTAGACATGATTAAGCTAATGTATTGAACATTTTATGTAGACATATTAATAATTTTTGTTCCTGACCTTTTCTCTAAAATATCTTTTAAAAATATATATTACAAGCATCCTGAAGGATTGTTAAATGAAGTATATTGCAATAATTGACTATATCATTATATAATTTGAATATTTAGTTATATGATTTTGTTTCTATTCAAGTTTTATTTTTGTAACAAATTTTCTTTTTCTAATCAAGAAATATGAGGTTTCATCTGTTCAGCTTTTATGTTACCAGAAAAAGTTTTAGTTATTTCAGATTAAATGAAAGCATTAAATGCCAGCTACTTTGATGTTTAAAAAATGATCCTCTCTTTTAAATGTCATTTGATAACATTCCAACAGGTGACATTTTAACATCTATCTCTGTAGCCCTGTGAAACAAATTAAATGATATTTGGGAAAGATTCAGATCTGAAGGTTTAACTCTATATTTGAATATCTTATCTCATAAAATAGACTCTTCTTTTCTCCAAATAATTTTTCATAATTGGCTCTAGTTTTCCACTAAGAGGTCACTGACTGACCATTTCATAATTTACCCAATTACATGACAAGATTGAGTCAGGATTTCCTGTCGAGGTACTATTTTGTATAGGTTTTTAAAATTGTCATTTAGCTTCATTACATGCATGTCATTAATATTTGTATCTTTCTAAAACATCTCTCTTGAAAGCCTGTCTAAGACTGACAGTGACCAGAGGGGAGAGGGGAGAGGTTTACAGGAACAAATATAAAGGACACATGCACAAAAGCTAGGGGGTAATGGAAATGGGGGGGAGGTAGGGAGGGCTGGGGGGTGGGCTGGGATGAAAGTAAAAGAGAACTGTACTTGAACAACAATTAAAATAAAATAATAATAAAAACAAACAAACAAACAAACAAAAGAAAGCCCGAGTCACACCTGGGATATGAGTCTCACCTTGCTTTGACCTTTCAAAATTGTCTTTGACCATTTATATCATTCAATTGTGCTCATATTGTGAGAAGGAAACACATAAAACTATTGTTTTTAAAGGATCAGAAAGGTGAAGGCTTATTCTCATTTCTCCATCTTCTAAATACAGGCAGGATATTTGATTTTATGATCCAACTTTTTCTAGATCACATGTGTTTTTGTTATTCGTGGGCAAAGCTCAGCAAGATGTTCATTGCAAATTGAGTCAGGAGGCAAGTTTGCCAAAATATCTTTTTTTTCTTCCCACCTGGACTGAGTTTTATGGAGGCCTGGGATAAATTATGGTTTAAAACTGAGGTTGTAACTAAATTGGCAGTTTACACTAAAATCTTATGCAAAGCCTACCTAATGTGAATTTTTCATAACCAAAGCCCTACCTGATGCCATTTTTTTCTTCAAAAATTTTCTATTTCCCAATTTCATAAAAGATGCACATATAACATTTTTAAAAGAGAAAAATTCTGCAATAAGGTATTGAAATCTAAAATATTAATTCCACAGAGTAATACAAAGAAAATATCCATTTCAAATACTATCATTACTGTTAATAAAATTATGAGTTATTTTCTATTAAGTCAATACACAAATTGGATACTGCATGTCTAAAATAATAAATACAAATAATTCATAGTAATTACAAAATATACTGTGGTCTAATCAAATGTGGCAATACATAAATGACTAATTTAATGATGATTTCAGAAATATAGATAATTCAAATTTAATTTTAAATAAATGACTTTAGTAAAAAGCATAGAACTTTCGTTCTAGTCTTTATCATACTTGTCAGAAGGCTTTCTAAGTGTAGGCTAATCTCCCTTGTTTTGGTTTCTTTATATAAACAATGAAGAAATTTGCCTATAGTTCCAGCAATAAATTCTGTTTTTAGACACTAAAAATTTTAAAATTCTAAAGCATATTTAAAACAGTTTGATTCCATATGATCTCATGTATAAGTGGAACCTAATCAATGAAACAACACAACCAAAGACATTGAAATAAAAAGCAATCTGACAGAAATCAGAGGGGAGGAGGGAGACGAATAATGGGAAACCTAGGGGAAAAGCCATCAAGGAACATGTATGAAGCACACATGAACAAAGCCGAAGAAGGTAGGTTTGAGGATGGGAGGCAGGGATAGGTGGGGTGGGGGCGTGGTAGGGTGAGAAATGGAGACAAATGTACTTGAACAACAATTTTAAAAAAGCAGTTTGATTCCTCGGACTAGTTTAAATGAGCTCCTTGCAACAATTTTGCTGACAGTGTTAATTTGTTCAGCAAGTTTTATGTGTAAATACTGACAAAGTGATAGCTTCTAAGTTCTGCTGTCACAACTCCTGGTATTCAACTTAATGGGCATAGGTAATTTTATTTCAGTCTCTTTCTTCATGAGAAAGGAAAAGAGCTATATTTAGTTTTAGATTTGCAGAGTCAGAAAACAAGTGAGTGGAAGCTCAGGAACAGTCATCGGTAATCTTTTAGGATGACAATGCTTTTACCTAACTCTAGACATTGTCTTTGTTGCAAAGGACCAACTAGCATAATTATTTTGAAAACATTTATGTGAATGACACTTTACATTGTACCTTTCTTACAAATAAATAATGAACTTTAAACTTTCTGTCAAAAATTATCATTGAATTAAAGTACCCTTTTAGATCACCAGTCCAAAATTAGTCTTATATAGTTTATCATCTGTCTTCTCAAAGCCCATAAAAAGATAACTACTATATAATTAATAAATTAAGTATTAGATTCATTAACAAAGATTTTACATATAATTTTTCAAGACAAAGCCCAAGGATAGTGTAGGATAGAACTGCATCATAAGGGGTTAGGTAGTGCAGTTTTCCAAATAATTTTGGAATGAAAACTTTTTTCAATATATTTTTAATCACATGGTAACACAAAGCAAAATTGTATAAATATTTTGTTACTATTTCATGGTTTCAGGCTTCTGTTCAACAGAAGAAGGTGACTAGGTGGCCCTTGTTTTATTCATCTAGAATAGATCTGAGCATTTATTTTAACAAACTCTACTAAGAATGGGAAAACTTAATTGGCTGTATTGATTGCTGAAGTTTCAGGCTTAGCTTTGGGAAACACTGTTAAGTAGCTGAAGTGAGACTTAAACTACCATGTTTCTGAAGCTTACTCATTTTTCTACTCCTTGTCAAAGCTTCCAATATGGCACATTTTTTCCAGGCATATGATGTAATTTGTTGCTTTAATTTTAAGAATTTAAAAAGCAAATATGCCCTCCACTCTGCACTAATCAGGAATACCTTTAATAAAATGAATGAGGTGTTATTTTGTTTGTATAAATTTATAAAACAATATCAGAACAACAATGGACATGTATTTAACTTATTTCTACCTTAAATGGAAAATAAAATAATGTAATTAATAGGAACTTCCTGTTAAGCAGTTAAAGATATTTTGAATGTCAATACAATTTTAATTGAAACATTCAAGATGATTTCTATTTTGGCAAAAACACACTGGAAAGTTGCAGGTTTATAATGAAAAGTAGTTTTACAAAATAGTTAATATCCTCAATGAATCATGATGTTAATTATTTTCCTCCCATTGACATAACCTCTTGATACTATCTGCACCCCACAGATATTTTTGTAAGTAATCACATCAAATATAAAAGGTGATTATCTAAAGTGAATTTACATTGTATAGCTAAAAAAGTAAAGATATTTATGACAAATTTGTAATAAATTATCCAATTATTATAGGAGGATGATTTGATTGTATTTACTACTACATTATAATTTGAGTAGCAGACTTATTTACTATTAGAGCTGAAAGTATCTTAGTAGTAAAAAGTACAATTATTTTATGTTACAGATTTAAAAACTGAGCTCATATAGTTAGTTGAGAATAAAAAAAGAACAATGACCTGATTTAGTATTTGATCAGATGTGATTTTAAAATACATTCATTTTTTGTATAATTATTAAAATAACACATCTCTGTTTTCTTTTTTTAATGTATATACTTTTTTCTGGATAACATCTGCATTGACCTCTGTTTATGAACTGTACAAATCTTTTATTTTCAACTGAAATTATGGAGGTAATTTCATGCAATGCAGTTTTTAAAAATGAGGTTATCACATAAATGAACAAGATAATAAAATCTCCTAAGGAAGAGATGATAAAGACCTGCAGGTCACATAATCACCTCAAAAATGTAGGAATTATTATATTTTGGCGTTATATTTTTAAAAATTTTACCAGTCTAATATTAAGATGATTCCATTGATGACATTATGCATATTTTCATGCAGTGTTTTCTAGAACCTTTAAATTCTCAGTCACAAAATGTTTCCTGAGATGTTTTAGTTCTAATTTTCTTTCTAACTAATCTATTCCACCAACAATTATTTTAGCCTAATCCATTTAACCACTAAAAGTTTTTACCATTTTTACCTCTTCCCATTTGGCGATTTTTTTCTCTCCACCCACCTTTAAATCTCTGTACACCACTGAAGCACCCAGGGCATTCAAAATGGCAAGTATATATTTTTGGAAAAAATGACTTAAGAACTATAATTAAATAAAAATATATTAAAATAATAAAAGTTTTACTAACTTTCTGAAATGCTGACACTCTAGTACAATTGATAAATTAACCTCATGATCTTATAAAGTAATACAATTAGAAATATGAAATATAAATGAGAAATTATAGACTAGTCACAACTATGTGGCATCTGATGAATCCAGAGGTTAGGCCAACTTTTAAGTTATTTTAAAAATAAACTTAGAGTTAGTTATATATACTGTTATAATATCTGCCTGTTAATTTTTATGCCATGGTTCAATATTACGTATTTCACTGGTAATTTCATGTTTCTGTGGTTGGCCTTTCTTGCAGCTGAGGAGCTGATAGAAGGGGAAGGAGGAGACCAGGAAGTGATGTGTGGCTATTTTGCTGCAATAACATGAGGGATTTATTGAAATCCAGTCCCTTTGTTTTTTTCCTGATATTGCATACAACTTTTTTTTTTTTTTTGGTCAAAAATGGATTCTGCTGGAAGATTGGGACACAGTGTACACATTAATAGAAAAGAAACAGTGCAATAAAACTTGGACTACCTCTGATGCAAAAGGACCTTTAGAATTCAAGTTGTTTCTTTGGAACAGATAAACTAATTTTAGGTTGGCCTATTCATATCTAGTAAGCACATGCTGAGATTGAGTAGCTCTCTTAGTTTTATCACACTTAAATACAGACACAGTTAAATCAGGAGCAAGCATGTATTGTGGGATATTTTTGAAGAATATTGGTCAAAAATATATAGTGAGGAGATATAATATGCCACGCACACACGCACACACACACACAGTAGGGAAAATAAAAAACCCTCTACCTATGCATTAAAAATTGAAGTAGCAAGCCTTACATCAAAGAGCATGATAGTCTACTATTGCATGGAAAACAAAATTAGATATTTTTCTTATGTTTATTTTCCTTCCATTTTACTTTATTTCAATTTAGTTAATAACTTTACAGTATAGTTAAGAGAACAGAAGTTATATGTATATACATATATATGCATATGATTTATAAATACAGTTAGTTTAAAAATTGGGCAGGATTCAATAAAAAGAAAATCACTTTGTTCTTTTCCCAAACTGTACCTTCAAATCCATCCTTCCTTGTCTCTGTTTGCTAATGCATGAAGCTGTTGGGACAGGCGATCTTCTATGGGCCTGTGTGACCCTGCGTATTTTTTGCTGGATGTGGCAATGATATGTCCCTGGCCACTCTTCATGAGGCACATTGTTCAAGATTGTGTTTTTTATAGAGCTAACTTGAAGGATAATGTGGTATCTCCCTCTTGGATGGAAAGTAAGCTTGCTTCCTGCTTATCACAAAACAACAGTTCTCTAAACTTATTGATCCCCCTTCCTTATGCTCTGACCACTACATGGGGCCTCCATTTGGCTTGTGGTGGAGAGTAAAGGGAACAAACCCACCAACTTTGTGCTGCTTCCTAGCCATGAGTAATAACATCCTGTCTGAGACCCAGAAATCTCATGTCTTCTGCCAGCATTCATTTAAGCAGTAACAGATGAATTTATTCATTAGTAAGTAAAGCAAAGTGAAATCAGAGAGTTTGATATCTTTTATAATGAGCACGGGGTGCTGAAAGGGATATAGATTGCTAGGGGAGAAGGGAGGAGGATCCAGTAGGCTTGGCTTAGAAATAAAGCAGTATATCTATAGCTCCTGAGTCAAACAATCCACAAAGATGAAATAAATAGTGTCAGTAATGCAAACTTTATTCTTAGGTATATAGCTTTGTGTTAACAAATAATCAAAATTTGTTCAGTTGAGTCCTAGTAAACAGCTGCACTAAATTAAAAATAAATGAAAGTCTTACTGGCATGGAATCACTCTCTATTCATAACCCCAGTGTACTCCCTGCCCTTCTACTCAATCTCATGTACTTTAAGGAAAAAGACAATCATTAGTGAGATCGAGATCTCTTTGTCCCCAGGAGAGACCAAGGTCATATGCACTATATCCTAAGTAACTTAGAAAAATTAAAGAAAGAGCAGATCCATAATGTATGGCTATATTGGATTCCACAATAACTATTCTGGTAGGAAGACGGCATAGGGTGAGCTGAAGCACCAAAGCATTCAGGGCAGAGGTATGAATGCATCCTGAGTTACTTTGAAAATTACTTCTGAGTCTGAACATTCACTGAACACTAGGCAGTACATGAGGGAATGACCAGCCAATCTCGAACCTGCTGTAAAGGGAGAAAACATGCCAGCCATCCTCCTCTTCTCTCCATCAGGCTTCCTTAGCTTTCTTTCTCAGTCTGTGTTGTCCAGGTTCCAGCCTGGGGAATGTTATCATCTCCTGGTGGTTATGGCTGTGGGGCACATGTTAAGCTCCTTGCTCTGTATTCTTACAGGGGAAAAGCACCCAAAATCAGCTGATTGTTTTGAAAGCAAAGCTAAAGTGTTCTCGTGGCATCCTTCCCAATAATGTATTGCCCACATCTCATCATAAGAAGACAGACAAACCCAAATCAAAGGACATCTTGCAATATAATAATTCTGTACTCACCAAAAATGTCAAGCACATGAAAGACAAGGCAGACTGAGTAGTTATACCAGTCGTTGAGGGACTCAGAATATACAAAATGTAAATGTAGTGCAGGCTCTAGTATTGGATCCAGGAACGGAAAAAGAACATTAGTGGGAAAATCTAGTGAAATACAAATCAGTGCTTTACTTTAGTTAATAGTGTAACAGCAAGATTAATTTCTACTTTTCAGAAATGCTTTGAAATGACATGAGTTATTAATATAAGGGTAATTTGGATGAACATATGGAAACAGATTTTGCATCATACTGTAAGTCAAATATATAAAAATAATAATAAAACAGCATAACTTTTATAAGTACCAAATTAAAAAAAACTAAAAACAAAATTATAACACATATAAAAATGAGCAAACAAAAATAACATTAATTTAGAACCAAGGAGATGTGATAAATAACATATTAATTTCTACTATCATGAAAGACAGTTACCAAAACAAAAACAAAAAACAGAATATAACAATGAAAGATAAAATGATACAAAATAGAGAGAGAGTAAAATACATGGAAAGAAACAGAACAGTTAACAGGAAATTATTTGCAACCCTAGAAGAAGGGAAAATAGAATGTTAAGTAGACACAATATTTGAGGAATTAATGCATGAGAATTTTCCAAGAATCGAAAAATATCAGTTTACAGATTCAAGAAGTCATATGAACACCAACACAGATTAAACTCTAAAAGAGAAAATTCATGCTGAGAAATATGTAGTAAAACTGCAGAGAGTGGAAGGAAGGGAGAAAGAACAAGAATATTAAAAGCAGTTGAAGCAAAAGAGATAACCTTTAAAGAACCAAAATAAGACTTACAGTTAATTATACAACAGAAACAGTGGAAGTCAGAGACAAATGACTGAAAAACATTAATTAATTAACTTCCAACTTATAAATCTGTATTTAGCAAGATTTACTTTTTAAGAGGAAAAGGACAATTAGTTTATGCAAAGGAGAAATGAGAGTATTTACCCCCAGTATACATACATATGAAGAAGGAAAACGTACATGTTTTTCTTAGGTAAAAGAAAAATTATCTGAGATTAAATTTTAGAAGTGCAGATAAAAATAGAGTGAACTGAAATTGAAAAATACGTTTATAAAGTTAATTGAATATGATGTGCTAAAATAATAATAATGCTATATGAGTTTTGAAATCTCATAAAGAATAAAATACAGAACAATAATAAGACTATCTGGAGATAAGGATAAATATAATTGTTCTTGTAAGATTTTCATAATTTCTGTGAAGGTTGTAAACAAAAAATTACATTAGCTTCAATAGTTTAGAAATGTATTCTTACTTCTAATAATAAAATGGTAAATGTGCATGTGTGTTGTGTACACAAAGAGGAAAAAAAAAAGTCATGATGAAACAGTAGTTACAAGTAGAAATCTGTAAAAAATAAATTCATATATTCAAGTTTTACACTGAAAAATATATGGATGAAATGCTATAGCTTTTAAGGGACTATTTTCAGATTAAATTAAACTTTAAAAATATAGGTTGTTTACAAGAGACATCTAAATATAATGATGCAGAAATATTGAGAATAAAATGATAAAAAAATAGTATAGACACACTAAAAATTGTTGAAGAAGTTATGTTAACATCAGAAACAATTAATACCTAAATAATTGCAATATACAGATAAAGGGAGTCATGTGATACATTAAAAACTAATTACCAAAGAAATATAGTGTTGGGAACCATTCTGTCTGGTTTCAAGAGTTGTAACTGCCCCCCCACCCCCACCCCGTGGCTAAGGCTGAGCAAGCAACCTCTGGACTGTGAGCCACTGAGGAAACAAAGCTTATCTCTCTGGCAGGAGCGCTGCTTCTGCCATCTCTAGCCCCCAACACTTGGTTGGTAGTCAATGATGGGTACAACCCCTCAGAGGACAGGCAACCCAAGCAGACATGATCATGTGGGAGGCCATCAAGGAAGGACTCGGGGTCTACAGCAAAGTGAGGGCAAAGGACCCTCAAAACCCCTGGCTATTTTGACATAGCCCGAGTCCCCTTACTATCTGGGAGAAGCCCTGGGAGAAGCATTTCCTGGCTGTAATCTACTTAAGCCTGAATCTTGACAGGGAGGGTGTGCAGCCCTCTACTGGCTAGAGTAAACCAGGCATAAGAAAGAATATGTAAAATACTGTGAAACCTGCTTTGTTTAGAGTGCTCTCAATTAAATAAGGATCCAAGCAAGAAGTGAGTTTGTTCCTCAAAGTTTTATGCCTTTTTAGCTATCTGACCTTGACTCAAAATAGGCCCTCAGAGTTCTTTGTTATCTATTGTTTGACCCTTATTGCTTGACATTGATGAGCTTTACCTGTATCCCTGTGTATTGCAAACCTAATAAATACCATTGAGGTAAAGGCTCTTGGCTCTTCTCCTTTGAGAAATTAGCCACCTTTCCTCCCCAAGCAAATTATGTCTTGGTAGTGTTATGTTCATCCATGGTGAACAGGGGGGCCCTGAAAGTGGAGCCCCCCCACAATATAGTTATCAATTCATATGCACCTAAAAATGACAATCATTGCTCTGATTTAAGCAATGATATTGGGTGATTTAAACTCATCTCTAATTGAACATACTAGGATAAGCAGTCAAAAATGTAGTACAGATACAAAAGTACCTCAGTTTAATTTGATAACTACTATGTCACATATGACTATTAGAAGTTAAATTTAAAAATAATAAATACAAAAGGGTCAAAGTTATACTACCATACTTCAAACTCTCATCAGCACATTACCATATTAGTTTAGAGTATAGAAAATTTCCATCATTACATAAATAGTATTAGACAGTGCTTAAAAATAATTTAAAATAAAAATTTCTAAAAATTTTACATGATGATTATATAATAAATACTGTACCCAACAACCTAAGAATACACATTCTTTTCAAGATTATATTTACATTTTCAGAAATTGGTGATAGGATGACCACAAAGCACATATGAAGAAACTCACACCATAAACAATTAAGAATATATTTTCTTCTTTTTTTGTTGATTTGTTTATTTAAAAAAAAAAACATGTTTAGATGAATGCTAGTGGCCTGAGGGCCTTTGGCCTGGAAATTTAAATATCAATTGCTAGTAACTTTTAAGAAAATTATTGAATAATTATAGCTGTGGCACAGCAATGGAGATCATAGTTTTGATATAAGGCATTTTTTTAAATCACAAATTACATATCTAGGAGTGTTCACAGCCCCCAAATAAGCTGGTGATTAAAGAAAACTGAGTACTATGAGCTCCTTGAAGAGCCCTGAGATGTATTATAAGACCTTGGCAGGTATCTCCTAGAGGCATCATATCTTATAGGACTCACCACACCAAAAATCTTCCTACACAATCTGTAGATGTACAATGGGTTTAAATAAAATTCTCATGAAGCATTCACAGTTCACTGAAAGTCACTTGTTATGGGTAACTAAACCATGAAATAAATTTCCTTTATATATTTCTATCTTTGTAGCTGTGTTATAAAAATTTAGATGTGGGATTAGGAGACAGGGATTAAAATTGCAGCTGCTTAACATCTGAATGTAAACAAGTCAATTACCACTCTGAGCATTTATTTGATTACTACAGAAAATGTAAACAAAATATACCTTTGTAGTATAACTGGTTCAAAAATAAGTTAAATATTTAAAGTATTTATTATACTAATTCACATACAGAAACTGTATTATATTGAAGATGAATAAACTAAAATTTCTACATAAAAATCAAAGATCATTTTAGCATTGTAAGAAAGTCACCTATTATGTGTACATAGTATTTTATTCAATAGCAAACATGTCAGACTTTCTTGAAAAAAAATATGTATACTCCGAAACCATCTATTTTCTTTTTTAAAATCATTTTTAATTGTTATTCTATTACAGTTGTCTCAGTTTTCTCCCTCTTTGTGCTCTTTAG
>PVKM010012706.1:0-31287 GCA_004027735.1 Carollia perspicillata | reverse complement strand
TAAAACAAGGCATAAAAAGCCCAACTGATGTATTCTAGACAAGGCAAGCTTAAATAATAAACTTAAAAATGAGACATAATTAATAATAATCCTACCTAATGTTTGTGCCACATTTGCTAATTATAAAAACAAATCCAGTTATATTATCTCATTTTGAACCTCAAAAAATGACCTGAGGTTAGAATATTATTATTATTTTATTATAAAAAATAGAGATTCAGGTGGACCTCGATCTCTGCCCAAATGCACATATGGCTGGGGCCAAGTGTGCAATATTCTCATGCAAGCAAGTTTCTGCTCTCTCACCATGGCCCGCCCCCATCAGCATTTAAATTTTTATCATCTCCCATTAAAAAGGAATAGAAATGCCTAATGATCTAATTCAGTTCCTAGTAATAGAAGGATATTATTTCCAACTTTCATACTCTCTAGTCAATGAGGAATTGGTTGATTTTCACTCAGAATACAAAAGACTCTTTGATTCATCATTTTTTGGCACATTTTACCCTGTTTTATATAGTCAAGTTTTGCACAGTGAGAGCATTCAAAAATTAAGATTTGGTCATGGTGCTTTAATGTCATTGGAATACAAAAAGTATTTACAAATTTTCAATCAAGATCCTCTTTCAATTTTCAAATACATTAGGCAACATCTGATTTCTATTAAAAGTATTGCATTATAAATTTTCTAAAATTATCACCATATCAAAATTAATAACAAATATTTTAAAGGTTAAAATTAAATAGTATATGCATAGATATGAAAGCCTTAAGGGAAGATCAGATTCACCTGAAGTCTATCTAAACTACTTTTACAATTTTATCTTTGGTCTATACTTTGCCATCTAAATTCTAACTGTTTTGCACATGGAATATAATATTGGTTTTCTTATATTGTCAGGAAATGTTATCTTTTTTACTCCTTGAAGAAATACTGAAAGCAAGTACCTCAGCAATTTTTGTAAACTCTCACAGAAACTTTGAGATGGAATAAATCAAGTTAAAGGAATTTAACTCAACATACTGGAAGAGATTGGTTATTTTTCAAAGTCATTCATTTTTTAATCAACTTTGATTTCAGCAAAGAAAATATCAGAAAGGAACTCTAAAATATTGTATGTGCCCATTAAAAACCATGACCAAAAATAATGTCATATGACTGAGAGATGCACCATATCAAACAGGGTACAGTTAGGGTCTCCTCCTGACACCCATGCGAGACACAAGGAGGGGCTCACGACAAGAAACTTCTGTAAAAATGCCCTTGTCATACTACAATTTAGCCTGTCCAGTTATCTATTCTTTGTAACGTTACTGAAAGTCTTAAAATGGAGACAGTTTCTTCAAATACAAATAGCTTTCTTTCATAGCGAACACAACAGAGGTGTCTTCAGCAACATGCTCCACCAACATGCAAACCTGATGCTGAGCAATTGTTTTATGGGGATGAACTACTCATGTTGGCAAGATTCATTTTTCTTTTTGGCTCTTTTTGTGTGATTTTCTTTCTTTCTTTTTTTTGCTTTCTGAATCTTTACTACCATACAGACCAGTTCTAGTGCATAATTAATATTAAACACTATTCTTAGCCAGAAAATTAGCATTGTGATCATTCCAAATAATATTTCTATAACTTAAATAATTTCTCTCTGCAAATAAGGATGATGATATTCTGTAACAGTTGTTATTACACATCTTGACAGTTATCAATAAAAATATATATCCCAAAATATTTCTGTTGTTCAATAAATTAAATTCATTTTATTTAATAAGTACTTGTTTATGCATTAGAATATATGACACAAACACAAACTGGAATATTTCAGTTGAGCACATCTAAAATACTATAAGAATTGGTTTCTAAGGAAGACTCTTCCCTTGCTGTAGTTAATTTCAATTACCTTCCAAATCATTAATGAGCAGGATATTAGTTAAAGCTGTATTGTGTTTTCTATGCTCAGATGTAAAAAGGCTTCATAATGCAAAATGATATGGTGAGGTTTTGAAGTTGGATGAAGGTAAACTATGTTTAAGAAAGAAATCAAAGAAACAAAATATTTGAAAAACATTATTACATAAACTAGAAAATATGTGAATTATACAATTTAGAAAGATGATTTTTAAAAACACACTTAAACATAACTGTATTTACTTCAAGTAAAAGTAGTTAAAGTAAATGTAGCTCAAGTATATAGTCATTTCTAAACTTCTGGTGCATAGATATAATTCACAAATTGCCCAGTACTGAGTAGAAGACATTTGTACTACAATAATCTCTGTACCATTTTATCAGGCAAAATGTGCTGCTATTGCAATGGATATTCTTATTCTAGAATAAATTAGTAACCATTAAAAATGGTAGTTCTAAAAAAAAGTAGCTTAAGTTACCTGCCACACACTCATCATTTTATTTGGTAAGTAGATAAACTAGAATAATATAGTTTCTAGTTAGTACAGTGTCAAAAAAAGTCCAAATAGAAAGAGTGAAAATCAGAAAGAAAAGAAAACCTTGAAAGAACATTACTTCACACTCCAAATCAAACTAATTCCCATATTCCAAGAGCTATAATGTCAATAGATTTACTCATGCCATTGTGAAACTAGCCCATTTTTTTAAGTAAAACCCCTTGCTGGCTGACTTTGGACTTTGTATTAACTTGAACTCCTATGTATCTGAATCTCACTTGAGTTTCACCAGTGTTCCCATCCTGTATTTCCAGCTACCTATGTGGGAACTCGACCTGGATGTACAGCCATACCTCAAACTCAGCATGACCCAAAACAAATTGCTCATACCAAAACAACCCTATGTCTATACTTGATGGATTTTGCAGATAAGCTAAGCATTTTCCAATTATCTATATGAGAATTCTTGAAGTTACTTGTCTATCTTCTCCTTCATTGTCTATATTCACTATATCATCAAAGTTTAGTGTATTTTTTCTTCTAAATAATTCTTGGACTTGCCCATCCCTTCCCATTTCACATTCTCTCTATTACTGAAATTATACCTTGGCCATGGGTTATTTTAACCCAACAGGTGTCCCTTCCTTTTGACTCTCCCAATCCCATGTCTTTTGTCCATCCCACACAGGACTGCCAGACAAATCTTTCCAGATGTTAATATTGTTTATTCTTTCATCAAAAACCTAAAGAAATCAGTAGCACTTTCCAATCATCGCCAACATCACACCCTGTTTCCTATTAGGCCCCAACAACAAAAATCATATAATTTAGTAAAATACACCAATAAATCTATGACATTTATAGTAACATCTCCACACTTTTGTTACTCTCCCATTTAAATATTAAAGTGTAATTTATCTATTGGATGGTAAGCACTTGGACAGGAGGGGGATATGCTACACTTATTTTAATCTATGCCCCTCCCCAAATACTCCTTCTATTTGTTTCTACTCAATACAATTTTCTTCATCTTTTTAAAACATAATTATCTTACTGTGATAATAAACTAAGAGAAGAAACCCTGTCATTTAAGTTTGTATCTCCTATAGCATTTGAACAAAACTAGAAATATAAACACTTTTGTTTTATAGAGTCCATGTATACAGAAAAATGAAATCTGCTGGTACTTTGTTTCATGTTATTTGGAATATGTGATATTGCTGGGTTAGAAGATACAGGGAAGGGTCAATTTTTAATGAATAATTATCAGAACAATGCTTCTCAATTAAGAGCATATAGGAATTCTGAAATGTAATATAAAGGTACTCTGGTGTTCACAAAACCTTACTGAGATTATCTGCTCTCCAATGTCTGTTATCAAGCAAGTGCAAGGTTACCACACTTGTACTTGCATGACTGACAGCTAGTAGGAACTCTGGACAGTTCTGTCTTAATCCTGTTTACCCTGCCTACCTGTCTCTGTGACCTACTTCATGAGCAGGATTATTTCACATTTAAACCACTGATGGAATTTCTCCTCCTGTTTAAACCTACAAAGATCATAAAATATATTTAAAATCATAACACTTCTACATTTCATTCTAGGTAACCCTATTCTATGAAAGGGTTAACAGTAAGCAAAATGCCAGAATGACTTAATAAGCCTATGCATATTAAAAATGAGTAGAAGTAAAAATACTTACTTACTTACTTACTTAATATCAGTTTTCTATTATTTTAACTGTAAGTTTGAGTTTCCTGAAGAGTGATTGGTAAGAGCTAAGACATGACTTGTTTTGAAAGACTACTTGAATAAACTTACTTCCTTTAAAAAGTAAAAAAGAATATTAAGATGCTCACTCAGGCAGCTGCTGAATGGCCATGCTCAGTAGAAAGAGCACACAAAAGCAGTGAGTACGAGATATTCTCTTTTTTTCATTGTTATGGAATTGCCCACATTTATTTTGGGCATGTATTATTTTCTGATTTTTGAAGACCATTTATTGAAGAGACTGCCAATTGTTTTATTTCCTTTAATTGATGGCGTGTTGATTATTCATGTTCACCGTAAACTGTACTATGAAGATAGTACAAGATATTTTCTGATGACACAGGAAACAACATGCAACTAGATCAGGTAGTTCAGGAATACTAAGAAACAACAGATCTCTTCATGAAACTGAATTCTAGGCACAATAATACCCATCTGTTAGCAAGTTTTGGGCTATGCATATAAGCATGGCTTTTAAATGTGCACAGAAAAAAGTTACAGCCCTTAGTCAGCCCTTTAAGACACAGCTTTCCCACCACAGGTGATCACTGTTGATAATATAGTCCTTGAGCAGGACTTGAAGGGAAGCACATAACTGCTGAATGCTGACAGGGCTGCCGGGTTGATACTGGAGTCCCCTCTGCACTTAGTGATGCTGAATACTGGGAGCTGAGAGAGCCTATTGTTTACTGTTTTAACAATTATTTTTTAAAAGTCCTTATCTTCCTCTAAAAACTTAACATAAGAAATAGCTTTTTGTTATATTTGCTTGTTATTTTTTGAAATAATGCTTCAGGGTAACTGTGCAAGCTTGGTAGATGCCCAATGAAGAATGACTTAATTGGCAGTTGTCTATACAACAGATGTAGTTTTGTCTATGGTGCCCTCTGTGTGTTCTTGTTCTCTCTCTTTCTCTCTCTCATTTGCTCACTGATTGTATAATGAGACAAGTTACTTCATGTCATTTTCTTTCTCTGTAAAATGATGGCACTGGATTAAATGCTCTCAAGTTCTCTTTACTCCCTGAATGTCTTGATTTCTGAATTATGGAACAAAGAATGCATTGTGAGAAGCTTGGCAGAGACCATTGCTTGAACGATTTTTAATGTCAGATTCTGAAGAATAAGGACTTCTATTGGGTTAAATTCAAGATGAAATAGAGGATGGTCAATGTTAACATATTTAATTACCTAAAAATATTTAAATATTAAAATGTTTACAAAACAAATTTGATCACTACAAATAATAGTTACTGTTAAGTGCAAAGAATGTCTAGGTGAATCTTTAATTCAAAATGTTCTAATATAAAACATACTAAACCAGCAAGAGATATACTAAAACTACCAGATAACTTTTATTACATTTATAGAAATAGACACATTGTTCCTGTAAGTCTTTAAATTTTAAAGAAAATTTTATGTATATGTCATCCTGTATTCAATCCAGCTGGTGCTTCTTTACACTACATTTATTACTTTCAGGTCATAATTTGGGCAGATTTGTTACTTATTACTTACTACTGTATTTTAGAGGACCAGAAAACTGGTAGTCATATTTCTTTACTTAGTAGATATATAAATGATATAGATCTAGAATATATAGATATATAGCTATAGATAGATATGAGCATGTATTAAAGAGAAATTTTATACTTTTATAAATACATAGATGATTCCAGAATTTTTATTTTAGCCAATCAACCAAATAAACTGAAAACAAAATAAACTGAAAAACTGATGTGTTTTAGATTAAGATAAAATGTAGACAAATAGAGTTATTTAGACCCCTTAAGTTTTATAATAGAACAGTAGATTAGTAGATACATAGTAGTAGTAGACAATAATAATACATTATTAACCAATAACTAAATTTTGAAATGAGGTATGAATTATCTATCAATCACTATAACATATAAAATTAGATATAAATTTTAAAATGAAATTAGTAACTCTAAGAAAAAACGTAACTTTTTTTTCAAAATTGTATTATCAATTTTAACAAAGAAAATTCCCTAAACACACAGATTTTTAAAATGACATAGATGGGTAGTCAATTACTTTAAAATTACCAACTATTTACAATAATTTAACTTGCAAATAATAGTTTTGAGTGCAAAATAATGACTCTGAATTATTTAGCACATATAACATGTTTTTGCATTAGATTATAACTACATCTTTCTTCTGCTCTTTAGTGTAGGAAAATATACCACTGATAATATTTAATAAATGTTTCTTATTCTCTATAAAACATAAAAAAATAATTTTCAGTGATTCTGATTAATGCTTAAATTTTATCTTATAAATATGTACAATAACATTTTATAGATTATATTTATTTTATACAATTATTAAATAATATATTTTATACATTATATTTTTATTAGTTTGTGTTCTCAAAACTTTAAACATTTTATCAGATTTTTATTTCTGTCAATGATTCTTTATATTATATTTGTATAATTGAAGGGTTTTTATTCTGAAATTAAAAATTGTTTTTCACATTCAATGACAGCACATATAAATGTGTATGTATGTATACATGTATTTAGGTGTGTTTATATATACAAACATACATACAGAGCTGGGTGAAAGTAGGTTTACAGCTGTCTATATGGAAAGACATGCAGGTTATGATCACAGCAACAGCTCTATTAATGCCGTGATTTGCATACTCACGACGTAAATCTATTTTGCCCACCCTGTACACACACATTTAGTCATGTATTTTTTCAGAGGAAAAGACAAATTTTATACATTTCCAAAAGATGAATTTTCTTCTGCATTTTGATTTATTTATAGTAATTTACTTATCCCAGTGCAATAAAATAGAAAATGTGTTCCTAAAAGCAAGCCAGGAAATCCATCTGTGTCTGTTTATTTCTCTAAGCTCTCAGTTCTTTAATGTCTTAAAATATTTTTTTCATCTCAGGCTTGACTACCTGCTCTACCAACCAGATAAACTATTTTAACTTTTTGTAGCAGTACCTTTTTTCCTAAATCCCTAATGATCTCATTTTAAAAAAGAAATCCTCTTCTCACTCAGCATTCAAATATTTACCATGCACTGTGAAAGGATCTTAGCATATATTTTAAAGCCTTTAACTTATTACTTCCTGTAATAATTACTTCCTCTTTATAGGGATTTTCAGGACTAATTATCTCAATCATCATGTTTTTAAAAAGTTGTTTTGCCCTGGCTGGATGTCTCAGTTGGTTGGCGCATCACTCAGTGCATAGTAGGTTTGACTCCTGGTAAGGGTACAAAACTAGGTTGCAGGTTCAATCCCAGGTCCCCAGTCAAGCCTGTATAGGAGGCAACAGATTAATCTCTCTCTCTCTCTCTCAAATCAGTACACATATCCTCAGGTGAGAATTTTTCGTAAAAAATTGAAGTATTTCAATACAACTTCTAATATTAATAGCTAAAATCCCTTTCACACCGATGACAGAGACAATGATTTTATCAAATTCTTATGAATAATGTTTCATCTCCTGTGTAACACCTTGTAATTATTTAATAAGCTCTTTTTATTTGAATTTAGTTTTACTAACGTGGAAAGTAATATAAATGGAGCCACTACAGAGTGGAGTTGGAGCTGTCATCCCAGAAGAACTGTCTTGTGCATCAAACCTGAGGAATTTTTTGATTGGATAA
This sequence comes from Carollia perspicillata, assembly GCA_004027735.1. NCBI lineage: Eukaryota > Metazoa > Chordata > Mammalia > Chiroptera > Phyllostomidae > Carollia > Carollia perspicillata. Next base: position 23,453 of record PVKM010012706.1, on the reverse strand, counting down.
AATAACCATTGGCCTGGGCCAAAGCCACACTGTCTTCCAAACAACTGTTTGTAAAGGTGAGACTCTAACTACCAGAGTGAAAGTTAAAGACCTTCTTTATAATTAGCTCCACCATATATAGTTAACACTAATATAGGTTAACACTAATAATTCAAAATGTCCTTTATAATCTGTATTTTAAAGAGAGTACTTTAAAATCTATATTATATTTGAGAGACAAGTACTAGTCCTGACAATGACTTTGACTATGTGACTTCCTATAAGTCTTTCGACCACTCAGCTTCTCAATTTTCTCATGTATAAAAACAGGGAGTTGTATAAAATTATCAAATTTTTTTCAAAACAATTTTATAATTCTCTTATTATGATTGTTTTATTTCATTTTCCTTCATTTGTGTGTATCTGCTACTTTTCGTGAATGTTTTTGTTTTTATTCTTTTTTAATCTGTCTTTTCATAAATATGCTTTTACTTGAATCAATGTATTCATTAAATATATTACATTCTGCAAATTCATTAATTAGATGATAGTGAACATAATAAATTGTTCTACATTATTTTTATAATTAATACTATTTCTACTGAATCCCATTATCTGTTATATTTTATTTTTTGCTTCTCTGACCTCTTTTCAGATAACGTTGCCTTAAAGTTCCTGAAATTTTCATATAAACGTAACATTATCAGTAGCAATATTTACTTTAATTCATATTCAACTGTGCAGAAAAAAGATGATAATCACAGAATAAGTACAATTTTTGGAACAAAAGCTTACCTCATTCAAATGTGTTTAGATATTGGCAACTCATGTATCCTCAAAACTACACGAAAGACAAAGTAGATCTAACTTAATGAATGTTGCTATGCAGGAAAGTTGCGCTTAACAAGCTGATGCAAAGATTTCTTAATATATCTAGCCTAGCTCTATATACTTATTTATATTTTAAAACAACCAAAGACAAAATAATAAATAAAATTATCAGAGGATATTAAATAAGTTCTGTACCAGTCAACATTTCAGAGATAACACTGGACTGAGAAAAATGAGTGCATCTTGCTGAAAAGTTCTGACTGGCAGTCAGTTAGGAAATACAGAAAGAAAGGAAACATTCAGAAACATGCATTCTGTATTACCACACAAAGAAAGCAGAAAAAATAAAGAAGGAAAGGAGGAAAAGAAAATGCTATGGCCTTGAGAACAAGGAAAAGATGCACATTAAATTAGGATATATTTAATGGCTTAAAAAATAAATCAGCTATTAACTGGCCAGGTAAAATGTAGCATATTATCTAATATCATTTAACTAATGGAACTTAAATTGATGGTGTAGTCATAAAGATTACAAGCACTGTAAGAGCTTCTAGGGAAAGAAAGTACAAAATGTAGCAAACCAATATCTAAAGTACTAACTATTGTCAGAAAGCAGATTCTTTCTGAAAACTGCAAAACACATTATAAGCTGTAACACTTTTCAAAGTCTAGCGGAGTCAAGACTTAAGCTGAGATTTAATTATAATTGTGAAAGTGGAGTTTTGACTTAATGCTGCAGTGTTTTACAATCTGGCTCCAGGTCTGTGATTACTATTTGACCTGTGTCAGGTTGCCTTGTGTCTTCAGATCTCATTTTCTTCATTTAAAGCAAGAGGTGCCATTGATTATGTGTTCAAATTTTGTTTATCAGCCACAGACATAGAGCTTTATATGTTAGGTTTTCTGACACAATATGTATACTTTTATTGTTTTTAAACATATAATTCAGTTTTCCTAAATGTCTTAAAGCTTTAAATGACACAGATAATTCCTGTCATTCCACTAATCTAATTTATTTAAAAGTGTTTCAAGAACTTATGATTCTGTATTGCAAAATGACATGCATGTCTCAGTTTATTATTTAAATATTAGATATCTAAATCATAGTTCTTAATACTTTATATTGTTGATACATTTATTTATACTTCTGCCTTCAAAATATCATATTTGAATGATTTTCTGAATTGTGTGCAACAATCTCATTGTCTTTACACCATAAATCTCTGACAATCTGCCCATAATCTTTTAAAGATTTAATTATTTCAGGGTTTTGTTCACAACATTTTTGTTCATTAATTGATGACTATACAAGTACTTGGATTTTAAAACAATAAATGAGAAATAAGTAACAATCAAAAGCAGTGCATTGTTGTTTGCTATACTACCACTTCTTAGTGTGGACTAACTCATTATTTATTAGGCCAATAAATTAAATCTCAGATAAATTACATGTGGTTAGTAGAGCCAGAAGCTGCAAATGGGATTGCTCGCTGTTTATTCTAGTGTGGTATGTAGACTTCAGATACATCATAGACAGACCTATCACCGGATGACAGCATCTCGTCATCTTCCGTGGACAGTGTTTAACCCGGAAGTGCCAGCTGTTGGTTTCTAACCTCGTGAGTCTACTGTGCAGATTTAGTGTCCTTTGGAATCCCCCTCACCTTTCATGCCTTTGAGAATACTGACCCTGAATGGACTACTTCATTATGATCTGGAACCTTCCCGTGCACAATTGTCCTTTCATAATATTAAATTTGAAATCCTTCCACTTAGATAGGACACAAGTTTCTATTTCTGCACATCGCTTAGTTAGTGTTTTACAAAGATGGGTAGTCAAAATTTGGGGGGAAAATGGATTTACCATCAAGGTTTAAAACACAATTCACCCATACACATATATACAAGAACTTACTTTATCATTAAAATTCAAGAGTTAAAACATTTGTAGGAAATCCTTTTACACAAAATTCCTTTAAAATACCCTGGTTGAAAATGAAAAGAAAAATTGTAGCTTCTCTCAACCATTTAGATTTTTAAACTGATATTTTGTGTATATTCTATTAACAATGACATCTTAGAATGGATTTCCATATTTAAGTTAGAAGATAAGGAGATCAGATTATTGTCTCATTAATGTCTCTAGTTGAAGTATTTGACATAAAAAAGTCATCTTTGTTATCCAGAATTTTCATCCACAAAACTGTAACTGGCTCCTGTAATGTTTTCTCATTTAATTGAACTTAAAAGATAAAACATTTACCTTTTATTTCTGAAATAGTTTAAGTATAGTCACTGGAAGTTTATCTAAAATAAAAATATATTAGGAATTATGAATAAAAATACATAAATATATTTTTCAAATTATTGTTTATATGGATAGTACTTTTTGGAGGGAGAGGAACAGGCAGACAGAGAGGATTCATAGAGCCAGCTGGAATAATTTTCAAACAATGTGAATCACTGACCAAAAATTCATGATATATTATTATTTAGAAACCAATCTGAATTTACATATTCTCAATCTTGTTATAAATTATGATTATGGGTTTAATATTTTGGGTACATACTATCTTATGATCACAAAGTAAACAAATAATATACTGACATTGATTTTAGAAAATAAATAAACACTTGGTCACAATTTGCAAAAAGCAGCTGCCATTTATGAAGTTTTTATCTACCAGAATATTTTATTTGAAATAGGCTAAGACCTAATCTCTAATACTTCCCATTAACTAAAAAAGACAGTGTACAAGAAGAGCCAGAAGACTTACATACAAAAGATTAAAATGAGTGAACGTTTTGCAGGTTTGACCATATAATCCTTTGATAATTGCATTTATTTCAAGATAAGCCATTCAAAATTGCTATCTGTCCAACCTACATAACATGAACAAACTAGAATCATGTATATAAAAATTACTGGTTGTCCTCAGACAAGGCATTTTGATACCACAGCTGAGTGTTTGACACTGTACGCTTACATGTTGCTGAATTCACTAATTTTCTGGCCTTTGCACTCAGAACCCTTGTATTTCATATACAGCTAGACCATTAATAATTACCATTTAATGTTGTTTAATATGTAAATGAGATTTCAAATACAGTGACCTCCTTCAGTCCTATTTATAGAGTTTGGGTCGTAAAATAGGCAAATAAGGCTCTAACAAAAAATTAAAATCTCATAAAAATATGTAGCTTCATAATTATCTCTCAAATCAAAATCTATATAATTTATCTACCTACATTGCTGATCATTTCTATAAGAATAGGTAATTAATTTCATCCTTGCAATAAACAGAAAATAAAATTATTAACTATTTTTCAAAACACTTCCTCCATTAAAACATATGGTAATATTATTAATAAAACTCAAATTTATTTAAGCCATATATATTTTCTCTCAAATCATAATTTCCCAGTATGAAAAGCAGAGCAAAGTTGCTAGGTTTATCATTACTTTAAAATGTCTTTTTTTGTTTTTTTAATTATGTAATTATTTTATAATTTTAATGAATGTAGAGAAATGTTTTCTTAAATATTCAATGAGTGTCTTTCTGATAATTTAATAGAAAAACAATTTATAATTAAGCATAATAAGTTGCCATTTTTAAAAAAGATTTTATTTACTTATTTTTAGAGAGGGGGAAGGGAGAGGAGAAAGAGGGGGAGTGAAACATCAATGTATGGTTGTCTCTTGAGCACCCCCTACTGGGAACCTGGCCTGCAACCCAGGCATGTGCCCTGACTGGGAATCAAACCGGCAATGCTTTGGTTTGCAGGCCTGTGCTCAATTCACTGAGCTACACCAGCCAGGGTCTACAAATTGTCACTTTTAAATAGAAGTGAATTTTTTTAAGTTTCATAATTAAATTTTAAACTTTCACATTCATTATTTTACTCTCTGTGAACATAAGCAGATGAGCTCTTATAATAATTCCATAAGAAACCAAAAGCATAGACATTAAGTCAAGTCTTGTTCAGGTGATTTCATCTACATGAAATCTATATGAAGAAAACCAAAAATTGAAATGAATTTACACATTAAAGTAATGCTTCACATCTTTGATTTAGCAGGCTAACTAATTGGTTATTAATATAAAATATATGATAAGAGATAATGTTGAGATTATAGAGAAAAAGATGTCCCATGGCCAAATAGTATGTTTGGAAAATGCAGAGTTTAACTAACATAATCAGATTTCTTTACTGAAAGACTTTTCAGAGCCTTTAATTTTTTAACAGTGAAGTTCTGAGATTTGGGACATAGTTCCCCTGATCTTATTTGATCATAGTACTTTCTTGGGTAATATTTTCCCCCTTAGAAACAACGTGTCATCTGATGTTTTATAAAAACTGCCCAATGATATGCTATAGTACATTTATATTGTATATGTACTATAAACACTTCCACAATAAATTTTTTTTTCTTGCTCTAACTCCTTCACTGTTTTAGAAGAGATAGGGAAAGCACGAAGGTACTGAACTCTCCTACCCAAAAAATAAACCAGGGTCGGCCTGACTGGTGTGGCTCAGTTGGCTGTGTGTCATTCTGCAAAGTGAAAGATTACAGGTTTGATTCCCAGTCAGGATACATGCCTGGGTTTAGGGCCGGTCCCCAATCTGGGGATTGACATGCTTCTCTCTCATGTCAATGTTTTTCTCCCTCTCTTTCTCTCTCCTTTCCCTTCTTTCTAAAAATAACTAAATACATTCTTTAAAAAAACGAGATTATTTTTATAGAACTGAAAATTTATATTTTGATAGCATCACTTAATATTTAAATAAAAATTAATGCTTCACATATAAAATTAATTTGGTATATTTGTGTTTCAAGAATATAGGTCAGGACCAGAAAGAAAGTACAAATCTCTAAAATATAAAATATTTACACTTACTTTTGACAAATTTTTAAACAATTTCATTAACTTGTTTTTAAAGGAATGCTTGTTTAAAATAAGAAATAGAAAGGGAGAGTAGTCAGGCTGCTTAGAGACAGATACCCTAATAACAGATAAGAAAGATAAGTTCAAAAATAAATATTTAAAATAAGAAATGTAAAAGTACTTCATGTGTGGCCATATGTTACTTAACAGTTTAGAAACTCCTGTGGCAGACAGGAGTTTCAATAACATACCCAATAACATCTTCCTTACAAAAGAACTGAGTCTGCAATATATTCAGATATAAGATACCCACATCTGCAACCTCTTTTGGAATAGCCAAGCAAGATAATTCTAGCCAATAAGATGCAAATAAAGAAAGAACTTCCTTTCTGAATTGAAGTCATTGTATTTTTTACTTTTGCCCATTATTCTTTCTCCTTTCTGCCTGCTGGGATGCAGACGTGATGCTTGGAGTTGCAGTGGCCATCCTGCAATCATGAGGACAGAAGCCTCAGTCTCTTGACTAATGCAGCATGTACACATAAGGTGCCAAGTTACTTGATGTCATCTTTCAACAGCTGTTTCAGCCTTGCCCTGCCTCAGTTAAGAATTCATACCAAGAATACTCCCCTATTTATTTAAGTAACTATTCTATCAGGTTTCTGATTCTCTACATGTGAAGCTATTCCTACTACCATAGTAGGCTTTGAACCTATTACTGAACTATCAGAGGACATTTATCAATGTTTACAATATTGTTACTGAATGATCTTAAAAAATTTGTTCTGGAATTTTTGATTGAAAATTATAAGCTCTTTTGCTTATAAGCTATAAACAAAATCATTGCATCATTCAATATTTTCTAGGTAAAGAGTTAAAGTTTTCTAGTTTATGACAGAATCTAGATAATTCAGAAAACATCAGCATCCACTAAGGCTCATTCCATAAGCCTGTCATATAGTTAAAGTTTCCCTTAGGGTACTTTCTCTTTTCCATATATATTTTAACATTCAATTAACTTCAAAATTATGCTAATTGTTTAGATATCAAATTATTTTTATAAATGGAATGATAAATTGGTATTTAAGTATAGAATTACTGCAAAGGTTCTAATTGTATTGATAAAAAGTTTTAATTTTATTAATAAAAAGCTCTAATTGCATTAATAAAAGTTCTAATTGTATTAATAAAATTACTAATAGATTGATTGCACTACCAATGAATTAATAATTGCATTAATAAGATGTTCTAATTATATTAATAATTAATTTTTGCAAAGATTCCAATTGTATTAATAAGTTGTATTGTTAAATTGTAGAACCTTGAGAATCTACTGTTTTCAAGGTTCTACAACCTTACCATTATCTTCCCCATATCTTTTTGATACACCCTGCATATCTATCTGTAGAAATACATTCCATCTAGACTAACTGCTATTCACCTCTATGACCTATGTTTTTCCTTTCACTTGAGCTCGTCATATGTTAGTAGTACACTAGTAGCTCTTACTGTCTTGAGAGAGCAACCCTGCATTTATCTTCACAATTCAGCACTAAGTGAGACTCCACCATTGATGGCTTGACATTGGCTATCATGGTAGTCTTTATACCACTAAACTGGCAAATTGCTACAAATCAAAGCTTCTTTCTTTGCCTTAACCAGCTATTAAACAATACACATCACACCACTGAACAATACACTTAATTTATGAGAAATTTTGTCTTTTTGTTCATTGATTAACCTTAGCCTTGTATATTAGTAGTTTTAGTACCACAAAGTCACCAGATTTATACAGAGTGAAATATAAGGATTATTGATATATGAATGCTATAATAATATGCCATTGAACATATTATTACAGAGATCTGAATGGATTGGAAGGGCTTAATGAGATGGTAACAGTGATCAGTTATTTTGATTCGTAATTTATTAATGAAAAATTTAAATTGAGATCAATTTTTAGTAAAATTATAATCTTGAGGAAAAATAAGTATCACTATTATTAGAAACAATAAATGATCAATGTCTTCAAAATGTAAGCATTCCCACTGATTCCTGTTTCAAATTTTATTTGATGTAGGAAATTAACTTCAACAATAAGCTAGTTTTAGATCCTGTGACCTATCGTTATCCTAAGGAATTTATGTTTTTAAATAAAATTAAGTCATAATTCTATACTGCAACCTACTTAAGTTTTAAACAAGCTAAGATTGGTTTTATTGTTATGAAGTAAAAATCCTTTTTATAATCATCTATTGATGATTTTAAAATTTCTGAGAAAAGGGCATTTTATTTGCTGTAACACGCAGCCAATTTTACAAATGTGAAAATAAAAAAATACAATTCTAAACTTAAAGCTGGAATTATTTTTAAGATTATACAATGGCTTTTATATAGTTTCATTAAATAGCTGCAAATACCGTTTAAAAAAAATACCCAACTATCCAATCAAATTAAATTAGAGTGGCTTTAAATTTGGAATAATAAGGAAAATCCCCCACATATCAACATTGCATAAGAAAGTATAGGTTTGTCTTATCAATAATCTCTTATCAATATAGTTATTTATTTGTAAGTGAAGTAGCAAACATTAAAGAGATAATCATTTTAAAATCAATATGAGCATAATTTACATTGGAAAGAATTCTCTCTTAGACTTACAGAGCAGAAGCAAGTGTTTAGCTTGCAACACACTTGCTAAGGATTTTAAAAGCATTAAGTCCAGTATTAAAAGGCTCAAGGTAGACTGCCCTCAGATCAGTCAGGTGGTCATGTGGTTTCTAATACTGAAAAATGAAACAGACTATGCCTTTTAGAAAATGGACACTCAGTAAGTCAATAATGCAATCACTAAGAACTTGAAACTAGCATTTGAAAATAGCACTTTGTTGTCTAGCCTCACTTGGACATTTCAACTGGTTTAGCTAATATGCAAATATCTGGATTATACAAAAATAGCAAATCAGGTACCATAAACATGCAAGGCACGTAAGTTTTTTTCTCATGAAATTTAACTATAAAATTAATTTTAATAAGTTTCATAAGGTTTAATGAGTTGTGAGCTTTCTTTTCTTTCAACTAAACATTCTTTGAAATTATACTATTGAACCAAATATATCAATAAAATATTTAAAAGGTAAGGTGTATGCACTGCTTATGCATTTTAGTATATAAAGCAACTGAAGTATGTTTGGAAAGCACTCGCGTAACTTTCTAAATTAAGAAACATAGATATAAGTATTTTTAATTTTTTGGTAGAAATTATTTTAAATATCTTCCTGATCAAAAAAAAAAATGAAACTCTAATTGAAAATTGAATTAGTGATGTGAAAATTTTGAAAACAACATACATTTCCCTGACTGTAATCTTATTTTTTCATCTCCTTTTACAAACGAAATTATCACTATTTTCAATTTTTTTGATAAAATCACTTTCTTCATAACAGTTTCCAAAACATATCTTCAGTCAGTCTAGTGAACTGCTAAGCTAATATTAAAACACACCTCCCAGCACCCCCATTCTCCATACCAATAATAGTAAGGGAAGCAGGGAAACACTTACCTAATATTATTATGTTAAAATAATATTCAGGTGCATATTCTGAACCAACTTAGATGACAGTTGTAGCCCTATTCTGTTTGTAATTTTATCATGCCAGTAACATTCAAAACCTACCATTTCACCTTTGCTTCAAATATTAAATCCATTATTAATAGGAAAATTTATTCTAAATACAGTTCCCTCATTTTATCATCTCAGGAGTAGTCAGACAGGGCAAATAAAAATGGGAAATATTTTAAAATAATTAATTTAGAGTTAAACATCTCTCATAAAGAATAGCAGGAAATTCAGCATAATTAGGCCAAGTGTGGGGAATGGGGGGACATGGGAATTACATTTTACAGATAAGGTATTGAAACTAAATGATATTTCAATTCAATGTACATTAGACGAAATAGAAAGAATTATTATGGTTTTATAATGCAGATGTTTATAATACCTTCATTAATATAGTTTAGTTATAAAAGTTAATCAGATTAATTTCTGGGTTTCTAAACAAAATTTTAATAATAGGTATAAAATTAATATATGTCTAACACTGATAAGTTCATATTTTATAGCATTGAAAATCAATAGAAGAGTTTCTGTTGTCATTTGTTTTACTAATTCTATTTATATAAAAATAGATGCTATCAATTCCTATTGCTATTTGCAAGAGAAATGACATTTTCCCTAAAAAAAATATGCTTATACACCCAACAGGATTGATATGAAAACAACTTAACTTGATGATATAATTATGTAATGGAATGTAAAAAATTATAGCAATTAAGGTGTTGTGACATGCTCTAATGAATGAACTTATACTGGTTGATGACACTATATCTACTACTCATTAATAATTTGGATAGAGTGCATTATTTTACATAGCATGAAGAAATAAAGCCATAAATTACTACTAAGAATTACATCCATACATTTTCATTTAATACTGATGATAGTTTTCTCATACCCATGAGTTATGAAAAAAATCAAATTGACATCAATAATAGCATTTTGAGTCTCCAAAATCAGCTCACAATGTAGATCAATTATTTTACTATATGCAGCTAGTAAGTTTCATGTCGAAAAAGTTAGCATTTCTAAAGAAAAGGTTTATGAGGTAAATCTGTGGATGTATGGTTTGCCAATGTCTGCTGTTTAGGTGCCCAAGTGATTGGGAATACTTTTTAAGCTTTCCTAATTGCAGATCTAAAGAGAAAGCCATGTTCATAAGTATAGTTAATTAAGGTGATTCCGTTGTCACTTGTTATTATATAATAATAATATTCTACTAACATGTAGAACAAATATTTAATACAGCATTCTTTAATAAAAAGAGGTAGCCAACTTTTCCCCCTAAACATCTTAAAAGGAAAAGGTGGAAGGTGAATTTAATGTCATAGCTTTTTTTTAAGTTGATCCAAGCACCTTTTCTTCTGTTTTCTTCTAAATCTTTTTTCTTTTCTGTAGAACCTCCCCTCCTATAATAAGTTAGAATTGTAAAAATGTAACTATAATAGCATTAAACAGGGGAAAACCTCTCTAATATCATTTTTCAGGGGTATGGGGTGTGGAGTGGGTGATGTGTATCTATGTGTTCCTTACAACAAACCATAAAAACATAGACTTACTGAGAAAAGAACATAATACATTCATCTCTCCATGGTTCTCAACTATAACCCAGCTTTTGTTGACAAGCATTATGTATTCATTTTTTTCCTTTTCTCTCTCAGTGACTTCTTCCATATGATCTACCAACCCAGTATGAGATTATATAGGAAAAACATCTATCTGAAAGATCTATGGCAAAAAAGTCAGCTTTATTCAGATAAAAATAAAATTTTACTAACTCAGGTATCACACTTACCCTCTGGAACTGACCTATTTCTCTACATTTATTAAGACAACTGCTTTTTGGTGAGCAGAATGTTTATCGATGTACAACAAAAAAACATGTAGAAAGAAGATAAAGAAGCCAAACCCCTAGTGAACATTTATTTCCTCATTATCTTTGTGGCACTGACTTCCTGCACAGATTTCACAGCTTTCACCTCTCTTGATTAGACACAGATGCAAATGCTTTATAAAGGACACTTTATTTAAAAACAGCTAACTTTTGGGGGATAGTTTAGAAATTTGAACACCTTTCTTAGGTGACTGAGAACACTCCGCCCCACAAAGTCCAAGGAGACCATTTTACTAATGGCTACAGAATAACAGAAGAGCAGTTTTGTTTTGCTTTGGTAATTAACCAGACAAAACCAGCTAGGAGATGACCTCGGACACACAGTTCCTGGTGTTCTGCCGCTGTGGGGAAGCAGCTAGGCAGAAACTGCAAAATAAGGGAGATTAAGTGCATCACTTGGTGAGAAATGCTTGGTTCTTTTTATCTTATTGGTTCTTAAGAATTACCTCAAATAGTTATTATTCTATGGCAAAAAAAGGAAAAGAAGAAATAAAAAGGAAGCAAAACAAGCCATTTGCAGCACTGTGAAATATATGAGACATAGTGGCCATGCAAAAAAGCCACTGTACTACTTTTCCTAAACTACCAAAGAAAGAAATAATTTCTTACAAGAATACTGTTTCTTATCAGGAGATGTGTGTGTGTGTGTGTGTGTGTGTGTGTGTGAAACATATTTGCATCTTCCATAAAGCACTCATTAAGAACAGAGATGCCATGTTTTGGTAGCACATATAATATTGATAATTTACTAAGTATTCAAATTTTTACCATTCTTGACTCTCTTAATGTGAATCTATAGACTGTAACTTATAAGTTAATATCTGTGATTTGCTGAGCTAGACATTGTATAACTTCTGAATTGAAATTTCTAAAAATGACCATAGGGTGACTAAAGTTCTCAGAAGCTCACTGGCCAACATATCCATTGAGTGGTGAATCCCCTTGCAGTGAGTGACTAGGCAGAGAGCAGCTTTCTCACTTTTGGGTCTGAATTCAATTCGGAGGCAAGGAAAGGCACAGAGGCAAATAGTTTATCCACAGAATATGAAAAATAAATATGCACTATCAGACTTCTGCTATTGCATATCTACTTAATTTCAACCGAACAATCAAAAATACTTTATGTGAAAAAAATATTTTGGAAAAAAATGTGGAAATTTCTAAAGATACTTGAACACATTTATCTTTAAAAGAACATGCAAACAAGCATCTGATTACAGAAAAAGAACTTTAACTTCATTTTGAAATTATCTCTGTTTTACTTTTTTCTCAAATCTCTCATACTTATAAATGTCTAAAATATACTTATAAAATTAGGCAGAAATATGTTTATTATGATGATTAAGATTCTCTTCTATATCCAATATATGCAATTTCAGTCAAAAATCTCTCCTGCCTCAAATATTGAAATTCCATATTCACCAGACCTGGAAAGAAGTCACTGATTCACCTTAGTTTTCAATTAGTTCAGTTCTACTACTTCTACCAACTAAGAATTATTTTCTGGGCTTGTGACTACTTGTCTACTTTGTAGCCATAAACATTATGGAAAATATTAATAATAAAGAGCTACATTATTTTATAATATATTTACCAAATAACAGTTGTGGAAGAAAACTGTTAATGTAGAAGTAATCTTATCTCCTACAGAAACATATTTGAAAGTAAATTTATTTTTAATCAGCATCACCTTCAGGTCATAATTGAGGTATTTGTTAATATAATCAATTTGTAATCCTTTTCATACTTGTGAAAGGCATATTATCAAAACAGTATGATTTTAAACCAAACTTACATTAAATTTTAGAAAAAAATGCTGAATGGAAATAAGAATAACAAATTGGCTTCCCTGCAATATACGTGAGTAAATAATGACTAAAAAATATGTTATATATATATTTATATCTAAAATTATGTTATGGAAAGGTAAAACTGAAATGGTTTATAGTAAGAGGTGGGCAATTTGGTGGCCAAGGCACACAGCAAAATTGCCACTTCATTTCAATGTGACAACAGTCTTTTTGGCAGTAGATTAGTTAAACATTGAACATCCCACCAAAACAGTAGTGCATTTCCAAGTGCATAATAATAGTTCATTGTTGCCCTTCACCATGCATTAAATGTCACCCATCATTGTGGCAGGAATACAAAAGCTATTGCACACAAGTCAGGAGCCAAGATCAAAGTTGTTAACCCAAGCACTTTGGACATGGTTTTCTGAACTTAGTTAATCTTCAAAAACACTATGTTTAAAACATCTTTACTTCGAGTGCCGAGAGATATACAGAATACTTTTACCAGTATAAAGACTCTCAGTAAGGCAACAGCCTTATCATCTTGTGGACCACAGACCATGTTAGAGCCGAAACATATATTCTGGTGGTCACAGTAATAAACCCTTCAGCTGATTTAAGGAGAGCAACCCCTACTGCCTGACTCAATAATACAATACACAGTATTCTAATGTTCTGAAATAATGCAAAGCAATTAAATGCAAAAATATACAAGCAATTCTATATTCTTTTATGCTTAAATAACTAATGTCATATATTTAAAACATTGAATATTTTTTGATTTTCTCTTCTTGCTATGAAGGGCCAGGTTAGTCAATGTTGCTTGCCTTATTTTACTCTTTTTCCTATTTCAACCATACTCATTTGTCCATTTAAGTGGTCTAAAAAAATTATCTAAATAATATCCTTACTACAAAATTTGGTATAGTACTATTTTTCTTCTCCAGAGTTTATTTGTATTTAATTTTTAAGTGTCAATCTCAGAGTAAAATATGCAATGTTTTTCATATGCTCAGTGGATAATTATTATGGTTACATCAATCCTGTTGGAGGGAAATGTGTGCACCATTATTTCCTTTTTTTTTTAGTTTGGTCCTTAGTTATTCAACTCTGTATGACAAACTATTAAGAACCCTGGACCAGATTTACATGCTGTATTTCAGCACAACTCTGGTTGTCTTGGAGACAACTATGGTTAAAAGAAAAAAAATATGATATTATGAGAATTTAAATGAACTCATTTTATAAATAGTATCTAATGTATCAATATCATCAGTTTTATCATAAAGGAAATATTTGAAGCAAGGTGAAAAATACCTCTACTTATTAGTGTAAAGGGTGAGTTCCCTAACCAGTTTTTATATAACTAACTGATATTTTTATACTAATAAACCTAGATTAAAACAAAAGAATAGAAAGGAACAGTGTGATTAGGAACAAGCCCAAGATGGACAAGATTTCTTCCTAATCCGCTGCCAGAAAAAAGCTACTGTTAGGATACCTGGGACATGCCATTCTTTGTCTAGAAAACCATAACTTGGGCTCATCTTTACTCCTAAATAAGATTTCTCAGCTAATTCAGATAAGCATGCTGGTTATGTCATTATGCTACAAACAATAATGCCACTGTTTGCACGAGATCAGAGATTATAAAACCAAACCCAGACATACAAATAAGACCACATACCTCTTGTTAATATTGATTTTAAAACCTAGAACATGTTAAGTATTTTTTTAGATCAGCTTTTCCATATAAAATAAGAGTAAGGGAAAAATTTTAAAATGTATTACAGTCACAGTCTACTTTTAAATTCAATTTTTAAAAACAAATTGTAACATTTATGATCAGCTCTTAATTGATCATAAAATTAACAATACTATGATATGATATTAACAATACTATGATATAGCAGATAACTTAATAAGCTCGAATCTGTTATTCTAATAACTAACAGTCTGCTTAATGCTTTGTTTACTTTATAGTTGTGAATTTGTCTCCAGTGATATAGGTTACCAGTAATTTTTTTTAGAAAAATATATTTAAAAGAATGGAACTCCTGAAAAATTGGGTAACTATCAACTATTTTTATGAACTTCATTCAAGGCCAATAGGTATTTATTCTTAGGTAAAATGAAAATGCTACATTTGTTTTAAATTGATAACAAATATCACAATTCTATTTAAATTACAAAGGTAATTAAGTTCTACAATTGAAACTTGTAATTGTTTCTGTATTTGCATTCATGAACTTCTTCCATGGTAGAAGAACTCAATACCATGTCAAAGAAGATTTTAATTAAAAAATACATTTGGTGTAGGAGTTTCAGTTTGGAATTTAAAATGACTCTAAGAAATTTTTTACTGCATTTTTTAAAACTTATTTTAGCAAGAATTTTTAATATTATTTATTATGTAATATAAGATATCTAACTATTTACTATATAATAGAAACAGGCGTAGCTGCAGATATTTTCTGTATTTTGTTTTCTTCTATACCTTGCAATATTTATTTTTCTGTTTGCCTTGTGGACAGATTTCAAAGTCTTCTGGACATTGAATAATTTAATCTGTAAGCCTTGGACTCATCTCTGAATACATTTGAAACAAGATGGCTTTTGTTAATCACCATAAAGTGTGTGTGTATGTAAATATACGTACATATTCATATATGTATAAATGCACATATAAATTTACATATATATATATAAAGTATATGACCATATGTATATATAGTCAAAGATGCTCTAAAATGAGAAGGCTATTTTATTTTCATAAGACATGGAAGAACCAAGCGCTAAAAGCCTGAGATCTTCATACTCCAATTTATCCCAGGGGCAGGAACTTCAAATAACAGTGTTAACACTCTTGACCAAACAGCTGCAAAAGTTATATGTCTAAATGGTTCCAATAGGAGTTTTTAGACAAAGGTAAGTGATAATTGCCTGAAGTACTCAAATGCTAATACTGAAGCAATTGGGTGAAATATTATAAGTTTGTAAAACATTTACATGTAAACATATCAAAATATTTGTGTATAAGAAATGAATATATAAAATATATCAAAAATATTATGCTATTACCATAACTGATTTTATTTCCTTTTAATTGAGTGAAGTAAATGTTTTTACTGCTGGGAAAATATGTATGACTTCACTGTAAAAATACTAAGTTCAAGGAAAAACAAATACTTTGTTGATAAATTGATCAGAAGAGCTATTTAATATAATTAAAAAACATACTTAATGTTAATGATAGGGCAAAAACATATTTATAGTCATACATTATAAATTTTATCAATGTGAAATAAGTATATGTAGAATTCTAATTCATCTTGGGTTTAGAGCTATCTTTTCACATGTACTAAAATACAAAAATTCAAAGTTAATAATAAATATATGACTTTCAAATTCATTAGAGTAATAGTGTTCTGAGTCCTGAGGGATGGTTTTATGTTCTTAATTAAGGCAGAAGAAAACTTAATCATATTGAAATGATCTAGTTGTTAAAAATTTGATAGTGAGGTAAGCACAAATGAGAAATGACAAATTTCCACCTCCAAAGTAATAATAAATTAGCAAAAATTAACATAATTAAGCTATATCATTTATTGTAAAGGCCATTATGTAAATATAAAAGCATGTTTCTTTTCTGGGGTGTGGGGGGAGAGTGCGAATTCAGTCCCTCGTTAGCACAAATTATGCGATGAAGTTTACCACATTTGGGGAAATCACATGGTCAACACATCCTGAGAGCAAGGGACAAGCCTCACCCTGGAAAACCGCTTTCAGGGTCATGGTATCTTCCTTGCCAGTTAAGTATAGATAGAACTCCCTACTTTTCAATTGGGCATTTGAGTTCTGATTCTTTGACTGAAATAAACTGTATGTATCAACAAAATAAGGCAGTATAGGTGGTGATACATTTATTATTTGAAAAAATGACAAATTGTATGTACAAAAACATGGTAGTCTTTTTATACTTCAAATGTTTATTTTTTAATTAGATTTGGTTCAGTAAAAAAGAAGGCACCTTTTAAATTTTACCAGTTTGGTTTTTCTTATGATTGATTTATCAACTCAAATTGGTAAAAACATACTAGTATTTTACTCTCTGGTTCAAGGGAAATCTTCAAAATGAAATAGTTCTCATATCATGGTGATTAGGATTGCTTTTAGATTCTGATTAAAAAGAGTAAATTCTACCACAGTTATAGCTTACTGACACAACCAGCATGCTTTGTGCCTCAGAAGGCATCCTAGGACATTTTAATAAGTTATGTGACTCTTAAAAGTTCATTGTTCATCAGTACACCCATGGGAAATAAAGAAAAAGAAAACTGATTGTGACTTTTGACAATTATTAGTTAGAAAAAGGAAGTAACAATTGCCAAAAAAATCACAAAAGTGAGCATGTTACCTGGCTATGACAAAGAGCACACAACTGACACCCAAGTAAGCCAGCAGAATATACATCCAGATATCAGGGGAGAGAGGATTCAGGAAGGAGAAGACTCCTGGGTTTGTACCATTGGGCTTGCGGTACAAAATACTTATTCCAAGTGTCATAAAGGGCTTGGAAAAGTCGATGACCTTCTCTCGGACGTAGGTAATAGCCAGAGGAGCAACTGCAAGGTCAGCTTTCTGTAGAGAGAAATATAAAAAAGAAAAACAAAGGCACAGTTCAAAGTCACAAGAAAAAAGACAGTAACCAAATTAAAACAAACATTACACTTGAGAATTGTCTCAGTAACAATTACATTAACATTTAAAGCATTCTTCACTCTGACTTGAAGTATTGATTTACTCTGCTACTCATTTCTATGTGCTTCTAGATTAGCAAACCAAAATTTATTGCCAAGTATAAAGGAAAAGAAAAAAAAGCATATAATGAAAACACTGAAGAAACAATTATGTATTCAGTGCCTGAATCATTATGCTACTAAATATTTATAATTTTAAGTACTTTGGTCAAATTCTAAGTGGTAATATTAACAGGTACCTCAAATCTTTTAGAAGTTAATAATCATTTTTTGTTCTTTTAACACTATTGAGCACAGTTAAAAGCTTTTAGTCTTTAAATAGTTAACATTGTGAAAGATCATCTTTTAATTTGATGTTGTTTACTGTCCTGGAGTTTTCTTTCTATCCCTTTAATTTGTTCTATATTATTTAATGAAAATCCTTGCAGCTTTGCCTAAATCTCATTAGGAAATGAGTTTTTCAATTTTCATAAAGTTGCTAATTTTCCACGGCAGCTTAAATATGTTTAATTGCTAATGCTTTTCACTCATCATGTTATAACCATCTGTCAGGGATGAACTTAAGCTCTAATATATTGAAAGAAATAATTATAATATTTTAAAATAATATAGTCATCTATTTCTATGTATGATGGGAAGCTATATTTCTCCATTCCTTTTATTTTCATAAACATATTTAGTTTTCAGAAAATTTAGAAGAAAAGCTCATTGTAGATGGAAAGACATATAAAGAATAACATTGAGACTCTACTATTTCCTTGGCTCAGGAATTGGTGGGAGTACTCACAAAAGAAACTTCCCTAGGTGGCTGGGTTTGTGAAACTGCTATTTTATGTGTATTTGTGTGCATTTGTAGGCACGGGGAGAAAGAGATAGCTCACAGATGCTTGGATATGGTATCTCTGAGTGTATCTATGGAGAGAGTAAGACATTTCCCTACATATTCAGGAAGCAACCCACTTGTCCAGAAGGAGCTGACATGAGCTGGGGCCACAACAGCCATCGCGCTCTGCAGTTGAATTTCAGAGGGTGTAGGGCCGACTCCAAGCAAGAAATTACATTATCTCCAATTGCAGACCCTGTAGGATATGAATGTGTTCTTCATATTTGACTGGATTTACAGTGGTTTCAGAAGCGTGCTACCATTTTTAGGATTATATAAGAAAACTGGTAAGTTGGTATTTACTGCATGGGATAACACAGGAGAAACAACATGCTAAACAATGACAGACTTGGACAACATGTCCGGACATTATGTCTCACTTCAGAAGAACTAACGAATTCTGGCATGACCCTTACAACTTTTGATCTGAGTGGGTATGTTCAAGTTCGAAGAGTGTGGGAAAAACTATCAATGGCATTATATTTCTGGTGGATTATGCGGAATATGAAAGGCTGTTAGAAACCAACGAAGAGCTTGATTCACTAATGACTGATGAAACCATTGTTAGGGCCTGTACTAATTCTTGGGAATAAGCCATCAGTGAAGAGAGACTACAAGAGATGTTTGGTTTATATGGTCAGACAACAAGAAAGGGCAACATTATCTCTGAAAGAACTGAATGCCTGGCCAGCCCTAGGAATTTTTTATGTCTTATGTGCTCATAAAGCAACATTTCAGAGAAGGCTTCCGCTGAAAGGCACGATGTATCAGTTAACACCAACCAACCTTGAGTTCAGGTCTTGCCACTGAGGCCTACTTACAGATCTGATTGCTGAACATGCAAATTATTTGAATTCAATAGACTTTCATTGGTTAAAAAAGAGATGTGTTTTAGATTATTAATATATTAATTTAATTTGAGTGAGAATTAAAAACTGACTCGTCTCAATATCACAATATTAACTTTCCAATTCCATAAAGATATTTAATTTTTTACAATCTATAATCTGACGTGACCCCCAGTGCCATTTATAAAAAACTACTGTCCAGCAGTGCACTTGATAAACTTTTTAACAACATAAAAGCTACAAATATAGACCATACTTAAAAGCTCATCATGTAAATTTTATTCACTTTTTGAAACTAGTTTTTAAATTTTAGATTATATGTCCACCTGTCTTAGGTGTACAGTTAATAATTAGCTGTTAGAAATTAATAATTAGCTGTTACTGATGATTGCATGATGCCTCTCAGGTTTCAAAACTATTTTTTCTTATGCAAACATGCAATAAAACAAACCCTTTCTATTTTACCAAAAAGAAAAAGGAAATAAAAGCACATCTTCTGGGTCCTGGGGTAGGTATCATCATATTTCATATTAATAATCAGGAAAAATATCAATTTAATAATAACAATTACTAATATCTCTTAGCCATTTTTCATTGGCATTGTGATAAAAAAAACTTCACATGAATTGTCACAATTAATCCTTACACAATCCTACCATTATCCTCATTTTCAGATAAGAAAATTAAAATCATGTAAAGTTAAAATCTCATTCTTTTGGTTAGAGCTAATTGAGCATCAGAAATAGGACATGAAACCAAGCTACAGAAATCTATACCTGGAAGCAATGATGACATGGTTTTCAGAAATCAGAGATGAAATCATGGAGACCTCATTCATTCATTCATTCATTCATTCATTCATTCATTCATGAGGTTGTAGAGATGGGAAGGAAAATACATGGAGGGAAAGGCAGGAATTAATAGACTGCAGTCTAAGAGAATTTGGAGTTCAGGCAAATAGAGGATGTTGCACAGGAGGGAGACAGCGCTTACTCTGAGACAGAAAGAAAAGAAGATGGCTTGAAGACTACACAGCTTTATCAGGGAAACAAAGATTCCAGGTTAAAAAAATGGATGATGTGGAGTGGTGGTTTGCTCCTGTTTGGGACTGAATAGGTGTACAGCAGTTAAGCATTGTGCTGCTCCGTAATCTCCCTCTTCCTAGGGCAGGGAAAGCAAAATTCCACCACATATAAAGCACGTAAGTGAATATGTTTTGAACTGGTAAAACATTTTAATTCAAAACAGATATTAGCAAAAGTAAAGAAACAATTCAAATAACATATTAAAAACAAAACCAATACATTACTCCAAAAAAGCTGTTATATAGGCATATACCAATGAGATTGACAAGATATACATCAAATTTCAGAATTTATTTAGCATTACCTAAAATACAATTTTGATTTCAAATATAAAATGGAAAAAAGACCAAAACTTACATAGTAAAATACTTTTAGTTATAAAAGAAACTTGTTATTTGAAACAAAGTATACAAACATTTAACCAACAACAAATCAATCAACAGGCCATGGTACATAACTATAATGAAATATTATTCAAAAATAACAGGAAATGAGCTACCAAGCCAAAAAAAAAACATAAAAGAATCCTAAATGTGTTTGGTTAAGTGAAAGAAATCCATCTGTAAAGGTTATATAGCATGATTCCAATTATTTGACACTTTGAAAAAGGCAAAACTATGAACTAAAAAGATCCATGGCTGCCAAAGGCTCAAAAGGGAACAGAGGTGTAATGAATAGGAGGGGCACAGAACATTTTTAGCGCAGTCAACCTACTGTGCAAGAACTGTAATGGTGGGTACGTAACACCATGCATTTATCAAAAGCTTTAAAACTGTACAACACACAGAATAAACCCTATGGATGCAGAGAAATCTGATCAAATCACTAGAGAGCTGTAGAAAGGGGATGGTGCATAGGAGGAGGTTGCCCAAGGCCGTGGTAAACAGCCTGGCACTGGACTAGCTGAGCAGCTGAATGCCTCCAGGGCACAGAGAATTACGGGTGAGAAGACTGGAAATCAAAGAAGCACTCTTGGCTGTATGGTCTCTTTTGAGAAATCAGCTAACTGTCTGATGGGAACTCCTTTGTAGGTGACTGTCCCCTTATCTCTTACTGCTTCTAGAATTCTCTCCTTCATTTTAATCTTGGGTAAAGTAATTATGCTGTGCCTTGGTGTGTTCTTCCTTGGGTCCAACTTCTTTGGGACTCTCTGAACTCTGTCAGCTGATTTCTCAAAAGAGACCTTGAAGGCAAGAAGGGGCTGGAAAGAAGTATTCCAAGTCATAAAATGCAAGGACCTACATCCAATATTGTTCTATCCAGCAAAGCTTTCATTTAGAATGGAAAGGCAGATAAAGTGCCTCTCAGATAAGGTCAAGTTAAAGGAGTTCATCATCACCAAGCCCTTATTATATGAAATGTTAAAAGGACTTATCTAAGAAAAAGAAGATAAAAAACATGAACAGTAACAAGATAACAAACTCAGTTATTAAAAACCACACCTAAAACAAAAACAAAAACAAAAACAAACTAAGCAAACAACTAGAACAGGAACAGAGCTACAGAAATGGAGATCACATGGAGGATTAGCAACAGGGGAGTGGGAGGAGGAGAGAGGGGGGAAAGGTACAGAGAATAAATAGCATAGACAGTAGGTAGAAAATAGATGGAGGAGGGCAAGAATAGTTTGGGAAATGTAGAAGCTAAAGAACTTATGACCCATGGACATGAACTAAAGGTGGGGAATGTGGGTGGGAGAGGGTGTGTAGTGTGGAGGGGATTGAAGGGGAGAGACTGGGACAACTGTAATGGCATAATCAACAAAATATATTCTGAAAAAAGCACTCTTGGGCTCTAAGGCTGTCTGACTGGCTGGCTCTGACTCTCAGGCTCTTTTTCCTCCAGGATGCCTGGATGATTGTGCTGCAGCTGCCTTCATTTCCCAACGGATGGTATTTTTGATGGGAAGGAATTCCGGGCACAGCCTAGGATGAGGCTGGCCTGGCAGAGGGCGGCAGGGTTATTTTTCTTTGGATGTTCTAGAGAGAATAGTCTCTGAAGCACAAGCCTGCTACTATTCCAAAACTGTGTAGCTTTTGTATTTTATGTTGTTTTAGTTTGTAAACTAATGCTATAGAAATAAGATAATTAAAACTGGCACAGGGAATGATAGGGGAACTCAGGTTAACAAGGCTGAATTTAGCCTTGATTGATAAGCTTAAGTGATTAAAGCTGTAACTAAAGAGTTAACGAGTTTAGCCTTCATTGATAGGCTTAAGTGACTAATGCTTGTAGAAAGCTGTTATTCCAAAGCTGTGTTACTTTTGAATAAAGACTCCTTTCCTTTTGCCTCCAGAATTGTGCCTACGGTGTGGCAGTAGGCAGCTGGACCCTAACTTGCTGTTCAGTGACACTATTGTATAGTATAGACTTTAGTTAACAATAATGCATCAATGACGGTTCATCAGAAGTAATGGCAGTGTGACGCTAAAGGAAGCTGTTATTAAAAGAGAGTGAGTATGGGGAGTAGGGTGGGAGAAGGTATATGGAAACTCTACTTTCTGTATAGTTTTTCTATAAATCTAAAACCTCTGTTAAAAAAGTTTATTCATTTAAAAAATAACGTTTTAACTACATCGCTAGAGTATTAATAGTAAAACACATAAAACGTATAAAGTATAAATCGTCAGATTAAGCAGTCTCTAATTGCACACAAATATATTTTTAACTCTGTTCAAACAATCCTCAGGGTTATCTTGCAGCAGTAAGGATGAACATTTATTTGTACATAATAGCATTCTCTATAAATAAGATCTAACTTCATTAGAAGTCTATTAATAATATAATCATTTTGAAATCTAATCGAAATGTCATAATAAACATGTTTGTAATGATAGATGTAGTATCTTCTAATCAAATCTCATCTTATTAAAGA